>QEPC01013677.1:1030662-1043470 GCA_003113815.1 Sphenodon punctatus
GAGGTCGCGGGGAGCCAGGGACGCCGTAAGCAGTTTTCTGGCCACTTACCTGCAGCTGAGCTGAACGGGGAGCGAAGCTGGGGGCGGAGCCTGAGCCCTGCTAAAGAGACAAAAGTATCTAGTCAGTCCCGGCAGCGCCGGGGCTGCGCACCGGGGCAGCGCGCACAAGGGCTGCGCGCACAAGGGCAGAGCCAAGTTTCTATCAAGTTTCATCTGCTATCCGCTGTAATTTTGAGTTTGAAGCTGGACATTATATTGCTATATGTGTTGTTAGATATTTGCTTAGATCTCTTGTTGGTCTGAGGGGAAGTTAAGTGAGGCGGGGAGATTGAGTAAAGGTGATAGTGGGTTGTTACTCCCCCTTCTGTTTGAACATCAGGTCGGATAGGGTGTTTAGTTAAGATAGAAGTACCAAGATGGATAAGAAACGAGGGAGGGTTCCATCCTCTGCCTCTTCTTCAGAGGAGCTACCAGCCAAAATTAGTAGGCCAAAATCTCAGATGGTTGTAAGAGGGAGAGAGGGCCTACAGATGACAAGTCCTCAGTCAAAGGTGTATGAAGAGGGAAGGGAAGAGAAGCGTGAACTGTTGCCGGCTTCATTAGGTGGAAATAATTCCCCTAATGAAGGGGAAGATGGCTCTACCAAAAACTATCTTATTTACCAAACCGGGCTTATAGCTAAGACAGTAGAAGCCCTGTTCGCAAGAATTCAGGAGTTGGGTACATCGCTGGAATGGGTAAGCCAGCAGCTGTCAGCAATTACTAGAAGACTGACTGAGAATGCATCCAATAAGGATGCTTTAGATTTGGCTCAAGTGTCCAAAAGCCATACCATTCCAACTTACAATGCTAAGGAAGGGGATATAAGTCCTGCAAGGAGGTCATTTAGGAATAATTTAAAAGAACAGCCAAATGTAAAGCCTTCAGTTCAGGATAATGAGATATTAATGTGTATTGGCCAGGATTATAATGGTGTGTCCCATGTTTGGGAAAATGTTGGTCAAGTTGCATTACATCTTTCTAACCTGCTGAGAAAGAAGGTGCCCGTAGCTAGTATCTATGCTATGTCCCATTTACCAAAGAAGAGATATAACTATAGATTAAGAATCTCTTTTGGAGATGTATCCTGGCTAACAGCTATTTGGGAGGCTAGGAAGTATCTTCTCCAAAGAGGCATATCTATTGATAGGGTTTGGGCAGTTAAGGGGTTGGCTGATATTATATCCAAAGTTGTAAAGCCAACAATCATCTTATCATCTCCCAACCAAGAACCAGTGGGATCAAATCCAAAATGTTCCACAGGTTCTTTACAGATGTTGGGAGAAGGCAGCTCTAACATAGCCCTTCCTGGAAAAAAGGTTGAGGTTGGAGAAATAGAAGATTTGGTAGACTTAGGGCTGGGTCCCTGTGAGCAGTCCCAGCCAATGGAAATTCAACCTGAGCATAAGGCACTGCATGACAGCCAACAAACCCCCTCTTCCCAATTGGTTCAGGGATCCCCACAGAGGGGTATACAGTATAGCGATCACACCAATTCCCAAATGGCTGGCTCTTTCGCCGGGATGGTGGGGTCCTTTTTGTGGGGCGAAGGAGCGTTTTATAACGCCATGTTAATAAGAGATAAGTTCCATCATCTCTCGGCTATAGGAAAGAGCATTTTTCTGTCCAGATTGGGAGTAATTTCCAACTTGACCCAGGAACAATTCCAACAACCTGATCCTCTAATTATTTGTCAGGCAAAAGAACCTGCCGAAGTAGCATTTAGTCCCCAGACAAAGGTCTCGACGCAGGCCTTGGGATTGGAAGGAAACGCTCCCTTGCCTGGCCAATTAGATGAAGTGACCAGTCAAGTTTTATTGGTGGAGGAGCCATTGTCTATTACATCTGATCTCAGTTCTGTTATTAAAAGTTCAGCTCCATCAATTGTTACCCTTAGTGATAAGCAAGAAATTACTCAATTATGACCTGGCGAGGTAGGATTGGTTCCAATGGAAAGTCAGGATAATGGGCGAGGGAGGGTAGGGGGTGAGGAAATAGACTGTTCCCAACCCCTTATTAAGGAAGAGATGAGGGAAATATTGAGATAATGTCTTGGAATATAACGGGTCTTAAATCTTGTATTTTAGATCCTGAGCTACAGGCTTTTCTTTCAGACTTTGATCTGATATGCCTTCAAGAGACCTGGTTAACAGAAGAAGCCAATATACAGTTGAGGGGTTTTCAGTGCATAACCCACGGGGGTTCTAAGATGGGCAAAAAGGGTAGGATTTCAGGGGGTTTGGCAATGTTGATCAAAGACAGTAGATCAATGAAGTTGTTCCCCATAAGTACTTCTAGACCGGAGTTCCAAATAGGGATACTAGAGTGGGGAATTGGTAAGCCTGAGAGATTCTTAATAGTAAATGTTTATATTCCCCCCAGGGCTTCTTGCTATTATTATCCAGAAGTTTGGCAAGCATTGGAAGGGGCCTTACTAGAGTTAGAGGTCCAGTATCCCTATGCTTCCTTAATTGTAGTGGGGGATTGGAACACTCATTTAGAAGAGGTGTTTAATATCAGAAGGGGAGCAGAATCATTTAAAGAGTGTATTAAGGCGAATAATGAATTCCATGGTCACTTATCCCTCCAGCATCTGGTTGACTTAATACGAAGATTTGATCTAATAGTTCTCCATGAGGATTTTCTTCGTGACCCGGTAGGCGGTTTCACCTTCCACGGACCACAGGGACGCAGTAAGGTGGACCTACTGTTGGTGGAAACTGACATTCAGTACAGATGTGATGAGGTAAAGTTGATAATGAGGGTGGAGAGTGACCACCTAGCACTGGTGACTAAAATTAAAGCCAAATCGTTTAAAGTTCCCCAAGAGGGGTTGCTACCCCAGAGGGTAGTGGGATATGCTCCTAGGAGACTATCTCCAGCTTTATTAGCATTGGTGATATATCAGTTTAGCACCTCAAAGGATGCTAGACGAATTAGCCTTATTATGATAGATCAACAGGATCTCTGGATGATGTCTCAAGCCTATGAAGAGCTAATAGCGAAGATACAGGAGGCTATGCCACAAAAACCCCTCAATAAAATTCAGCCCAAGACTTATTGGTATAATTTTAAATGAAGAGCGGCAAAAAGAGCCTTAGCCAGGACTAAAGCTAATTGGATAACCAATCCAAATTATCAAACCAAGCAGGAGTTTACCAAGTCCAGGACGGAATATAGCAAGTTGATCAAAATCACTAGGGGACAGTATTACCAGCGGCAATGGGCACTGATGGTAGTTGACTTGAATACAAAGAATTTGGGAAGATTTTGGGCCTCTATGAATAAAATCTTAAAGCCGAGGGATGGGTTGAGAGGCCAGGTCTCCAACCAAGAGTGGGTGAGCTTCTTCAGGACCTTATTTGAAGCTCAGGAAATAGGAAGGGAGGATTTAGTTGTCCAGAAGGAGCTGAAAAAATATAAGAGTTGAAAAGATGAGGACTTTTCGATAGCTCAAATTCTTGAACATATAAGGAGGCTGAAACCAAACAGGGCCCCGGGTTTAGACCAGATAACAGTTGAAATTTTGCAGGCAGACCCTCAATGGTGGGCTTGCATATTATCTCCCTTATTCCAGGTTCTTAGGGATGGTGGACCTGTTCCTCAATCGTGGACGCAGAGCCAAATTATTCCAATCTTCAAAAAAAGGAATCCTTATGATCCTAATTCTTACAGGCCAATTACTCTATTATCTATACCTGGCAAAGTTTATGCCAAAGTTCTGGCCACTGGCCTTCAGAGGTGGGTGGATGAGGCTGCTGTTATACCAAATGCGCAATTTGGATTTCGGAAAGGGCGATCTACCATAGATTGTTGCTATATAATCGCACATGTCATCCACAAATATACAAGGATTAAGTCCGGTAAGCTATATTTGGCATTTGCCGATATGTCAAAGGCCTTTGATCTAGTGCCTAGAGAGAGATTATGGGCCAAGTTGAGGATGTTTGGATTAGAGGAAAAGTTGTTAACAGCCATCATCCAACTGCATACAAATAATGAGGCTCGAGTCAAGGGAGCCCAAGGTCAATCTCTGTCGGACCCAATTGCAATTAGGAGAGGGGTCAGGCAGGGCTGTATTCTTGCCCCTCTACTATTTAGCTTATTTCTTGCTGACTTGCCACCAGCTATTCAATCGAAGTTAATTCATGCACCAAGGATTGGGGAAGGTTTATTGGGCTGTTTACAGTTTGCAGACGATATTGTATTATTGTCTCAAACTGAGATTGGGATTAAGAGGGCTTTAGACCAACTGCAAGAGTACTGCCAAAGAAATGGGCTAAAATTAAACCCGATTAAGACAAGGATTCTTGTCTTGGGAAAGAGGAAAGTTCCTTCTAGTTGGAAGCTGAAAGTTGGTTCCATTGCGTCAGTTACATCTATGATTTATTTCAAGAGGAACATGGTCACTTCATTTGAAAATGAGAGCGGAGAAAGCCCTGCAAGCAGCTAGAACCTTGATAAGGGCCTTTAACATCTCCAAGGGGATATCGGTGTCAGATATTTTGACAGTTTATAAGGCCAAGATTCCCCCAATGCTGCTTTTTGGCATAGAGCTGGTTCCCGTCCCAGATACAACTGTGCTGGAGAGAGTACAGATTTTTTTTTTGAGGCGATTGCTTAAAGTAGGTCCAAGTGTCCCGGGGGCAGTCTTGAGGGCTGAAACGGGAATCCCATCTATTGCAATGCTTGCTAAAAGGTCCTACTTAAGATACTGGTTGAGGGTGATTAATCAGGATGTGGAATCCACGACCCAACATTGCTTAAGAGAGGAGTTGTTATATAATGGGATTCGCTCCTATCCTTGGCTCCAATATCTAGCCAGGTTGATTAGCGAAATGGGCTTTTCTTTTGATTATTTCTCTGGGAAATCCCTTATTGGGATTAGGGAGGAGATCTTTCAGAGACTAAAAGATATGTCTGCCCAAGATGAGATGGCTAGAATCCGGGATTGGAAGGTGGCACCCTATTTGGGGGAGCTTAAGTCCTCCACAAACCAAGAAAGTTACTTGGATATTTTGGCTAACTCGAATTTACGTAGGGCTTACACTCTCCTGCGTTTTCAACTTCTTGAGTTGGCAGTGGTTGAGGGTAGATGGAAGAGGATACCTCTCCCTCAAAGATTATGCAGCTGTTATGAAAATGCTGTAGAAACCACCAAACACTTTCTTCTGGAATGTCCGTGGTATTCCTCCTTAAGGGCAGTATGGCTTGTTCCATATTTACCTTTGGGAAAGTCTTTTGACTCTGAAGGCTGCTATCTGGATCTCCTTAAACTTACGGAGAAGGAGGCTATTATAGCTTTGGCAACCTATGTGTTGCTGGCCTCTAAGAAAAGATCTATTATCAATGCCAGACTGAATAGTTACTTAATATAGAAGTGCTTATTATGGTTAAAATCATTCTCAAAGGGAAGTAGGATAATTAAGGATAACTAAGGAAATAGTGATTAGACGAATGCTTGTTGCTATAGATTTATTGGTAAAAATTTAATCCCTGTATTACCAATATGTGATTATTTGACTGCATATTTGTATTGATTGCATTTGACTGTACAACAGGTTTGGAATGGCGCGATAATAATCCAAACGATTTACCAACTAAGGTCGGGTTTGATGAAGGCTGAAATTAGGCTTAAGGGGGTAGCTTAACAGGGATAGTCCCTGTACAGCTGTAGGTAGCCCTGGTTCTAAGCCTTCATTTGATCCTTACAGACCATAGTTACTGTAGTCATAGGACTATGGTTAGAGAACATAAAGTTGTTACAGTTTATTCTGTTATATTGTATTTTTATTTTATTACCTTATTTTGTTCATTGTGTTGTTTGTTTATTTGCTTTTGTATGGGCCATGGCGAGAGCTAGTGCCATGAATAAAAATTACATTACATTACATATTCATGACATAATGCATTTCATAAGCTAGCTGCATTTTGGGTGTCTGGTGTGTTTGATAGCAGCACCTCTGGACTGGTCGCACTGCATGCATGCACAAGGCACAGGCAGCACCAGAAGCAAGAAGCCCCGGAGGCCAGATTCGCTAAGCTCATCCCCTCCTCCAGTAAGGCAGTGGATGCAGTCAGTCTCTCTGTGCCCACCAGGCTGCCCCTGCAGTGGAACCACTCCTGGGGAGTGGTAGTAGACCGGGGGCTGGGGGGGGGAGCATTGGGAGGCCATGCTTGTCTATGGCCACTCAGCTGAGCACCAGGTAAGGCAGCCAAGGGGTGCCAAACCAGGGGGGCGGGGGAGCATGGGGAGGCTATGCTTCTCCATGGTTGCTCGGAGTGGTGGAGAATGGGAATCCTTCCTGTCCAGAGGGAGTAAACTTTATGTAAATGTACATATGTGCATAATAAGGTGTGGCCTAATTATGCAAATTAGGACCTGCACCAAGACTTTGCACATGGCCTCACAAACCCTGGGGCTGGCCCCAGGTCTTCGGCTCCTGTCCTTCTCTGGGCACGTTACCCTCTTAGATCCCCGTTCTAGACGGTTCTCTCCTGTGCACTTCCTTCTTCATTACTCTCTCAGTGTAGTCCCACTGTATGTATTGGCGCTATCTAATGACCAACTCGGAGACTAGCAAGCAAATTTCAAATAGAAGTGCTTAGCACCTTTGTGACATCACCTGTCCTTCACCTTCCCCTTGCACCCATAAATAGGCGTTGGACCAAGTCTCCCCATGTATCACATTCCTGGGTTACCACCATCCTTAAGACTCATTCCACGAGAGTGATGGCTGTGCTCTGAACCTCGCTGTTCAAACCAAAGAGTGTTTTGGTAATTCAGACTGAATTTTCTGTTTTTTTAAATACAATTATTTATTTATTTATTTTAACAATTTAATACCCCGCCCAACTCCCCCTCAGGTGGCTTGGTGTCTGTTTGTGTTACAATAACATAGTTACTAACATAGTAACAAATTATATAGTTAACTCTTTGCAAGCCACCTCCTCTTCTTGCTTTCTAGTAGTCTACTACACTGAGAGGGTAACAAAGAAGAAATACAAGTTGCTTACCTGTAATGTTTCTTCTTCAAGTTGTACCTTCTCCGTGTAGTCTCAGATCCCTCGCTCCTCCCCTCTTGCAGTTGTTTGAGTATGACTGGGGGAGACATAGTCAAGTGCCTATTTCTGAGCGAGGGGAAGACAAAGGATGGGTTGTGTCACAAAGGTGCTAAGTGCTTCTTTTTCAAATTTGTTTGCTATTCTTTGAGTTGGCCATTAGATTAGCATTGCACGCACCATGCCCAGATCTGGGCTGGGAGTTATTCTCCCACTGGCCAGGGCAAGGTCTAAACTGGTGCTGGTAAAGTTGGTCACTCCTGGAACAGTGGCTAGAGGTGGCCAGAGTGGATGAATCGCATCCTGGCCCAGCAAGAGAGGGATCTTCTGGTGGCTAAATCTAAACGTCTCTATTCTATTCTTGTCCTCCTTGATCTCTCTGCTGTCTTCGATACTGTTGACCACTCACTCTTGCTGAATTCCCTTCACTCCCTTGGCTTTCGTGGCTCTGTCCATAACTGGTTCTCCTCCTACCTCTATGACCTCTCTGACCTTTAATGTGTCTCTCTCCAACTCCGCCTCCTCCTCCCCCCTCTCAGTTGGTGTTCCTCAAGGCTCTGTTCTTGGCCCTCTCCTCTTCTCGATCTATACCTCATCCTTAGGCAAACTCATTGCCTCCCATGGCTTCCAATACCACCTCTATGCTGATGACACTCAACTCTATCTCTCTACTCCCTCTCTCTCTCCCTCTGTTCAAGCTCGTCTCATCAACTGTCTCTCTGACATCTCTACCTGGATGTCTCAACGTCAACTCAAACTCAACATGGCTAAAACTGAACTCCTTATCTTCCCCCCTCATCCTTCCTCTCCTTCCTCACTGTCAATAACTATTGATGGAGTCACCATCCTGCCTGTCCCCCAAGCCCGTAGCCTAGGCTTCATCTTTGACTCACCCCTTTCTTTTAAACCCTACATTGACTCTGTTGCTAAATCCTGTCGCTTCTCCCTCCATAACATTGCTAAGATTCGCCCTTTTCTCTCTGTCTCGTCTGCCAAAACTCTTGTTCATGCTCTGGTCATCTCTCGCCTCGATTACTGTAACCTCCTTCTCACTGGCCTTCCCCGGTCTCACCTTTCTCCCCTCATCTCTGTCCAAAACTCTGCTGCCAGGGTCATCTACCTCGCCAGTCGCTTCGACCATGTGCAGCCCCTCCTCTCTTCGCTTCACTGGCTTCCCCTTCCTGAACGAATCCTGCACAAGCTCCTAGTCTTCACCTATAAAGCTCTTCACAACCTTGCTCCCCCCTACCTCTCTGCACTTATCGCCCTCCATACTCCAGCCCGTGCACTTCGCTCCTCCTCTGTCCCTTCTCTCACCCTTCCACGCCTTCCCTGCTCCCCTAAGCGCCTTCGTCCCTTCTCACTTGCTGCCCCCCATGCCTGGAACTCCCTCCCTGTCCACATCCGCCTTGCCCCCTCCCTTCATACCTTCAAATCTCTCCTTAAAACTCACCTCTTTCGCTCTGCTCTGTCTGACTCTTTATCCTGCTGAGCCACTATTCCTATACCTACGATCGGTTTACCCTTATCCTTGCAACATGGACCTGCCTGCTGTCATTCTCATCGTAACCAAGCCAAGTACGTGCACTTGAGACCTCGCATCTTCATGAATGTTAGACCCCTTGTCTCTCCCTCTGTTCCCCTTCCTAAGTCTCTCCCCCAGCTCCTGTCTCTCAGATTGTAAGCCCTAGGGGCAGGGACCGTGTCTATTTTATTACTTTGTAAAGTGCCAGGTACACTGCTGGCGCTATATAAATGTTTGTTAATAATAATAATAATAAATAATAATTCCACTTGGCAGGCCCTGGGTTTGCTCCAGTGGGACAGAACAGTAGTGTGTGCTCAGATGGCCACTAGGCAGCTCCCCCAGCTGAGTTTTACTGTTCTATGGATGGCTATTTACAGGCACCTGTCTGTCTCCTCTTCTGCTCCACCAGGAACTGTGGGCTCTAGGTAACAGCAGCCTCTGGTGTGGGAGTTTCTAAGGCGATAACAGTCCAAGGACATTGCATCCTGGCTTATGGGCCGCTGCACAGGACTTTGGGGGGGGGGGAAGCCCCCCCCCCCATTCTGGCATAAAGGAAGCAGAGTAGTTCAGTCTGGTGGTGAAATAAATAGGCATTTTTACATTTGTAAATATTATTTATATGTTCAGATGTCCCTCCACATATCCCAATAATATCCCCATCCAAAGTGGATATTTGCATATCTTTTTATTGGATTTATTCAGTTTGGTTTTTTGGTTACTTTGTTTTGGTGCTATCTACCACTATTATTGTGTATGCAGAATAGCCTGAATAAACTGAATAACCAAATATACCAAATAAGCCAAACATCCTGGACCAAAATATCCAATATGGATATGCAAATAGGGCTGGGAAAGTATCACATCCATTGGATTCTGTTTGAAGCAGCTGAATTTGACAGATATTCATTTCACCTCTAGTTTAGATAAGATCTTTTATTGGCCCAGCTTCTGTTGGTGTGTGCTTGAAAGCTTTCGGACCACACATGTAGTGTCAGAATCAGACTGAACAATGCAGGACCAGTTGTATATGAATCTGAAATTGAGAGAATGTGGAGTATTTGCTCCTGATTTGAAACTGGAATGGGGGAGAGGTTATGTGGGGTGTTACTCTGGGGTAAATTCCTTGTGTGAACAAGGCCTTAAGTGGAATAACCTGGGTGGTCAGTAGTTTAATCATGGTGGCCCACCACAGCCCTTCCCACCCGCCATCCCCCTTGCTCCATGATATGGATCCATGCCAAGTTTTTCCAGCCTTGTACTGTCCCCTCCTTTCTGGTGGGGATGGGGAGGTAGAACAGGGCCAGCCTTGAGGCACAGCAACTGACTACAGCCCTGTGCTGTAGAGGCCACTCAAGAGGAGAGGAGCTGCAAGAAATACAGCAGCAAGATGGATGGGCAGGGCAGCTGGGAGCTGCATAAATTCTGTCCTCCCCCCACCCCCACACTGGTATGACTGCCTGCCTAGGCCTTGAGTTGCTGGGGGCAGGCAGCACTGGGACTATCACACCTACACTCAAGCACAAAGGTGGATTGTAGTCAGATATGATATAGTCAGCAAAAAAAAATGCAATTCTGAACCTACTGAAGTCAGTGAGAGCTGAACCATTGACTTTAATGGATGGGAGGATTGTACTCAAAGGGTACTGTGGGACCCTTGTTTGAAAGCCATGCTATCCTGGTGCAGCAATACGGGTACAGAAAGTCGACAGAGCCCATGGAATGGAGCTTTTGGGACACCAGTGTCATCACTGGGCTCAGTTCCCCACTCTACCACAGACTTGTTTGATCTCTCTAGGCCTCAGTTCCCCACTGGCACGATAGCCCAGCCCAGTCTGACTACAGTTGGTGGAAGTTGTGAGGATAGACACTGAGGCCGTTTTTAGACGTGTGCGGCGGTGCCCGCACTTGTTTTCCAAAAGATCCGGCAGTCCGATTTACACCTGACGCCACCGCCGAATAGGCGCATGTGCGGGCGATGCGCATCCATTTCCGGCCGCGTACCAGCCTCGATCGCCGACCCGATTAGTTTGCGGCCGGAAATGGATGCGCATCATCCGTGCATGCACGTATTCGGTGGTGGCATCATGTGTAAATCGGGCTGCCAGGTCTTTTGGAAAACAAGCGCGGGCGCCGCTGCGCACGTCTAAAAATGGCCTGAGTGTTTTCAGATGGGATAGGCTGCCCTTGTTCTGCTCACTACGCACCCACCCCCGGTGGCCCATCTGTCTAAAGGTGCTCCGACAGATGTGCAGACCCACAAAGCCAGCCATTGCCCTGGGCACCACCATAGAATTGCAGGCACCACCCTAGAATATCAAGTGACCACCTCCAACACTATGGTGTGGGTGTGGCGGGCACCATGTGGGTAGACTGCAGGCCAGGGAACCCTCCAGGTCCATCTGAACCTGCCCAGGTGGGGCTGCATGTGGGTGGACATGGGGGTGCACACCAGGACAGGCTGCCTCTGCATGAAAACACCCATTGAAAGACTGTGAGCTGATCAGATTCTGTGGTAATTGTGGCCAGAGTTGAACAATAGAACTAACCCAGCCTGCAGATTTAGGGTGTAGTCCTATCCACAACGAAACCAGTGGCTCAGCTCCCACTGATTTCAGTGGGAGAGGATGGCATCTTTAGTACCTAATGATAGGTGAAGGTAGTGTTGCCAGCCCTCGCTTGCCTCCTGACCAACTGGGCCAGGTGGAGCTTTCCTGTTTTCCTAAGGACATGTCTGTGACTTTTTGCAGGGTGCCCTGCACTGCTTTCTGAAGTTCCTCAGCTCACTTTGTGGTCAGTCTCTCCAATCCCATCTCTGCCCCCATGGTACAGTTACCATTTTTCCTCTTGCTTTCAAACCTCTATTTGCTCCAGCA
Organism: Sphenodon punctatus; assembly: GCA_003113815.1. Classification (NCBI taxonomy): domain Eukaryota; kingdom Metazoa; phylum Chordata; class Lepidosauria; order Sphenodontia; family Sphenodontidae; genus Sphenodon; species Sphenodon punctatus. The sequence goes on from QEPC01013677.1 coordinate 1,042,165, forward strand.
GTTTTCATGTTAAGTTCAATATTGTTCTTCCTGCTCCCCCTCTCCTGTCCCGCTGCCTGGGGAAGACCCACACTGAGCTTGGCAGTTCTATAGACATGGTTCACTGCAGTTTCAAATAAAAAGGGATCAAAAGAGGGGAATGAAGTCTCCCGGGGGCTTTGCAATAAGAGAGCTGGAGAGACAGCCATGGAAAGAATACAAGGGGAATGTGCCTTTCCCAAGACTCCTCTCTGTGGACAGTAACTCCTCAAGGGGAGATAAATTTACTCTTTTCTTTACATAAACAGATCTCTCTACAGAGCTGTTTGAAGAGCAGCTTACTGCAGGCTTGGGTGTGTGTGCGCGTGCGTGTGTGCAGGCGCTAACTCTGAAAAGCCTGGGAGATTCCTTGCAGGCATTTTAATGCTGGAAGCACAAGCAGTCCAATTTTCACTGTAGCTGTTGAGTTCCCAGGAGCTGAACATCCAGGGCCCAACTGGTGGAAGGGATCAATGCAGAGAATGAAGGCTACCTAACCCCTTCAAGGAAGGGGCCTTTAATTTCCCTGGGCTTTGGTTTCTCCATCTGTAAAGCAAGAATAATACAAATGTACATGAAACCCTAAACGAAAAAGGACAGAGACTCTCTATGCTACAACAGCAGGGATGGGGAACCTCAGGCCCGGGGGCCAAATGCAGCCTATGGCTAGTTTTCATGTGGTCCCTTTTCAGTTTCTTGATCTACCCCCTGGATCCAGTTTCTACCCCACAAGCACCAAAGAAAAACTGAGTTCAAGGGCAGAGAGCAGAGAGGAGAACTTGCACGCAAGGAAACGGGACAGATCCTTGGCACACCTCCATCAGTTGGACCCTCCTCTTCCTGAATATCCCCCTTGCCCCCAGCCCCCTGTTGGAGAAACAGTTCCAGATGACATCAATCTTCTGCACCAACAAACCCTAATGACCACTAGGGGCATTGGGAGTAGAGATAGTGAGTTAGTGTGTGTGTCACTTTAATAGGCATGGGCGAACAGATTGCGGTTCATGTTCGGCCGTTCGGTTCGGCCGCGATCGGTTCGTGTGTTCGTGTTCGGCCGTTCGGTTCGGCCGCGTTCGGTCCGTGTGTTCGTGTTCGGTCGTTCGGTCGTACCTCGCGTTCGTGTTCGCCCGTTCGGTTCGGCCGTTCATGTTCAGCCGTTCGTGTTCGGTTGTTTGGGCAGGTCGTACGTTCGTGTTCGGCCGTTCGGTTCGTTCACCATCGGGTTGTGCGTTCGTGTTCGGTCGTTCGGTGTTCGGGTGGTTCGCGCGTTCGCGTTCGGCCGTTCGGC
>QEPC01013677.1:1049702-1060217 GCA_003113815.1 Sphenodon punctatus
ATCTAGGGATAGGCCTTTCCTATCACAATGTATTTCTCAATAAAGTAGATTATTTTAATCTAGAAACAATCTCCAAGGTGTTGATTACTTCTAAGTTGTTGCTACTGAGAATTCGAGCTATTTTCTTTTGTTGTGTGTAAACTCTGCTGATGCTTAGCCAGAGCTCTAACAGGTCCTGGCACAGTAGGCAGTGAAACTTTGGTTTTTGACCACTAATAAAATTCCAACACCCCCAACTTTTGTGTGGCCCTTGGAGCTTGTACTTATTTTCAAAGTAGCCCAGGAATCCTAGGGTGTAAAAGGAATTGTTGGCCCTAGTAAGTGAGGTCTACTAGATTATTTTGTGGGCTAGTAAAAATTCCTATCCAATTTGCAATTTGGCACCATGGCTTTTTTTTGGGGGGGAGAAGGGGGTGTGCTGTGTTTATCTTCTTTGCACAGGTTTTTGTTAGTTGGTTGGCTAAACAGAGAGACCGAAAGGATAGAGGGCCTAGACAAGAGGCAGGAAGGGCAAGCAGTGGAAAGAAAGCTGAAGTGATGCGAAGCCAAGTACACAGACCCCCTTGACTAGGAGCTGGTAGGTTCTTTTACAGTTAATTTGGTCTGTTTGCCATCTCAAAGGACACATTCACACCCATCGCAAACTCACCCCTTGCTTCCTAATCTGTATGTGTCTTGTCCAGTAGCAATACATTCAAATGCTGTTTCCCCTGCATTTCCATGGTCCCTCTCCCCTATGTGTTATTTCCCATGATGCAAAGGGCATGGAGGAACACCCTTGTGCTATCCCTGCATGTAATGTCCCACAAATAGCATGGAGTAGAGGAGGGAAGTCCCAGCTCCAGGACTCTCTGGCCACGTCTTTAACTGGTTAAAGGATAGGAAACAAGGGTAGGACTAAATGGTCAGTTTTCCCAATGGAGAGAAATAAGTAGTGGAGTGCCCCAGGGAGCTGTACTGGGACCGGTGTTGCTTTATATATTCATTCATGATCTGGAAAAGGGAGTAAAGAGTGACGTAATCAATTTACAGATGACGCAAAGTTATTCAAGGTAGTTAAAACCTGAGTGGCAGACCGTGAGGAACTGCAGGAGGATCTTGCAAAACTGGGAAGTCTAAATGGGAAATGAAATTTAATATTGACAAAAGCAAAGTGATGCACATGGGGGAAAATAACCCAAACTATATGTACACAATGCTGGGCTCTAAATTACAAGTTACCACTCAGGAAAAGGATCTTGGAGTCACTGTGGGCAATACATTATTAATTATTATTATTATTATTATTATTATAAGCATTTATATAGCACCAGAGATGTACCTGGCGCGTACAAAGAACAAGATTGACATGGACCCTGCTCAAGAGCTTACAGTCTAAAGACAGGGGGATAACATATCTTGAATATTTGTGCAATTCTGGCCTCCCCATTTAAAAAAGGGTAGAACTGGAAAAGGTACAGAGAAGGGCAAAGGTGGTGATAACGGGTACGTATGAGGAGAGGCTTGATAGATGAGGGTTCTTCAGCTTGCAGAACAGACAGAGGGGATATGATAAAGTTTATAAAATCATGTGTAGTGTGGAACTAATAAACAGGGAGTTATTTACCCTCTCACATAGTACTAGAACTAGGGGACACCCCATTAAATTAACCAGCAGCAGATTTTAAACCAATAAAAGTAAATATCTTTTTCAGTCAACACACTATTATCTTGTGGAATTTGTTGCCAGTGGAGATGGTCAAGGCCAGTAGCATAAGTGGGTTTGAAAATGGATTGGATAAATTCTTGAAGGGTTGATCCATTAATGGCTATTAGCCAAGTAGGCTAGGGGACATAGCCTCTGAGTGTTGGGAGTGAACAACAGGGAATGGATTGCCCCATTATGACCTATTCGGTACTTCTCCCAAGCAACTGAGATTGGCCACTGTTGAAGACAGGATGCTGGAATTGATGGACTATTGGTCCCCATGTAGCAATTCTTACATCACTCAGAGGTAGAGGTGGAGAAAAACACGGGACCAAAACAACCACCACACTCTCTGGGCTCAGAAGTAAAAAATGACAAGCAGGAAATGATGTCTTGGGGATTGAAGCTCTGGGTTAATTAAATCACATGATACATCACTGCTTGCTAGAATCTTTGCATCCAGCGGCAGAAAAAATAGGATCATCAAGCAGCACAGGAAGTGGCAAGGATTTCACACAATGCTCAGAATGTGGGTTTGTACCAGTGTTGTGTACAGGTAGATCAGGGATGGGGAATCTCAGGCCCAAAGGCTGAATGTGGCCTGCAGCTAGTTTTGATTTGGCCCAATTCAGTTCCAGGATCTGGCCCCTGGATTCAGTTCCTACCCCTAAACACTGAAAACGGAGCTCAGGGGAAAGGAGCAGAGATGAGAAGATGCACACAAGCATAGGGGCAGATCCATGGCATAGACCCTCCTCTTTCCTTAAGCACCTCCACCCCCACCCCCAACTTCTATGAGGTCCTTGGCATTTGTACTAGTTTTCAAAGTGGTCCCAGGCAAGGAAAAAGTTCCCCACCCCTGACCTAGATTGTAAGCCGCCTGGGGCAGGGACCTTTCTTTAATGGAATGATTTTTCAATGCCAGGCACATTGTTGGTGCTATTTAAATAATTAATAACTACTTCAGGTAGCATTTGCAGGCTCAGGGCAGATCCTACCTGAACACACAGTTTAGATTTTAGGTATTTCCATTTTGAACATGCCAAAATATCAGTCTGTTGAATCCCTCAATCCTGTTTGCATTCAGCATTGTGTAAGCAGAAAACAGTGCAGAACAGCAACATGTGGGACTGTCATCTGCCAAGGAATAGAACAAATGTTTTGCTACTAATTTAACTCAGTGGCATTAAGAAAGGTCAGACAAACAGACCTGAGTATATGCATTGCCCATAATGTGATGGGGAGTAGGGGATGGCCAGACAATGGCCATTTGACTCTGCCCCATCGATTTATTCATGGTCACTGTTAATGAGCTGAGTTGCTTCTGTGCCCTATAACAGAGGTGGGAGTTTGCCTGCACTGGTACTTCTTGAGGACTGTTCTGACCCCAGCTCAAGCCACAATTAATACTCCTTTGTCTTTTCAAGGGGAGCATGTTTGGAAAAGCAGTGAAAGGGGCCCTTGAAAACCCAGCATTTAGCCATGTTCCTCATAAGCAGACAGGAAGGCGCTTGGCAAGATCAGAGCCTAGGAGGAGGCTGGTCAGGGGTGGCTCCAGAACACTCTTGAGCAATCATGCCACTATGCACACTCTGTAGAGTTTCAACCCCCTATAAAAGATTACTTTAAAAAAAAAAAAGAAAAATCTTCATCCAAACCAATAGCAAATGTGAAACACTCAGGCCCATCCTGGGCTCAATCTTTGCATCCCGCAGGACTGGAGTTCTGTGAAGCTGATGTCCTTTCAACTATTTCCAAGTCTTCTAAACTCTTTCCCAGACAAACACCAGCTTAGATCCATTCCAATCACACTCTTGCTAAGATAAACAACAAGGTAACCTACTTGATGCTGTAATAACACTGGAGTCTGAGTTTTCACAGCACTGTAAACCTCTCTGCTGTCCAGAGGCCTCTGAAAGCACTTCAAATTCAGTTAAAGTCAGCTCAGAAAGATCTCCAATTCCGCTTGTTTGTGGCCAATAAAAACCTTTTCAACATGGCTTTCATTGAGGAAACCCAATAGTCAAGTAATAAACAAGTCCTGAAGCAGACGGGTCTCTGTTGAAAGTGGCTCCAGCCCATGTATGGGTAAGGGTTTTCTCCTTCGCCATTCTCAGCAGCCAAGAGCTCCCACCTTCCTGGTTCTTTCACTTACTGTAGTAAGAGGACTGGTCAGGAAATTAGGCATTAGCCGTTGATAGCTCACATCACACTGGGGGTCCTGCTATGCCCACTAGAAGGACCTTTTCAAAGCGACTAATCTCTGCAAGTTTGGGTTTGAAATGTTAGCGCAAGAAAAAGGAATGGTAAAATAGCCATCCCTTCCACTCTAGCTGGATCCCCCTTAAAGCTGAAATGAGTAGCTCATTTGCTACCTGTGGGAAAAACCTGCTATTTCGAGTACTCAATCAAATGCTCAATGGGCTATCCAAGTACTAATTCTCCTCTTCCCCATCTCCCCGTCCCGTCCGCGATCTGCAGGCCATTGTCCCCCAGGACTTTGCTTCCTCTCTCTCTCTCCTCTTCTCCCCTCGGTCTTCTCCTCCTCCTTCCCCGACTCTGCTATCTCCACCCTCAACTCCCCTCTTGCCTCCACCCTCGACTCTCTTGCCCCCCCTCTCCTCCCGCCCAGCTCGCTCCCATAACCCTTGCCCTTGGCTCACCCCCACCATTTGCCATCTCTGCTCATGCACCCGGGCTGCTGAATGCTTCTGGTACAAATCCCACTACCACGCTGACTTCCTCCACTTCAAATTCTGCCTCTCATCACTCAGTTCTGCTATCTCCCTTGCTAGACAGCAGTACTATGCCTCACACATTGAGTCCTGCTCCTGGGACCCTCGCCGCCTCTTCTCCACCTTTGACTCCCTTCTCAAACCCCCCTATCCTCCTCCTCCCTCTTCTCTCTCCACTCAGGATCTTGCTCTCTTTTTCACCTCTAAGATTGACAAGATCCACCTGGAAATCACTTCCAAGTCCTCTCCCCCTACTACTCCCCCGCTTCCTCCTCCCCCCTCTTGCCTGTCCTCCTTCCCTTCTGCCTCCGTTGAGGAAATCTCCTCCCTGCTCTCCTCCAACACCTCCACTTGCCCCCTGAACCCCATTACTTCCCGCCTCCTGCCCTTCATTCCCTCCACTGTTGCCCCTCCCCTCCTGCACATCATCAACCTCTCCCTCTCTACTGGCTCCTTCCACTCTGCCTTTAAACATGCCACTGTCTCCCGCATCCTCAAAAAGTCCACTCTGGATCCCTCTGAACCCTCTAATTACCTTCCTGTCTCGCTCCTCCCTTTTGCTTCCAAACTCCTCAAATGATTGTCTCCTCCCGTTGCCTTGACTTCCTCTCTGCCAACTCCTCCCTTGACCCCCACCAATCTGGCTTCCGCCCCCTTCACTCCACTAAAACTGCTCTTATTAAGATCACCAACGATCTTCTTATAGCTAAATCCAACCACCTTTACTCTATTCTTGTCCTCCTTGAACTCTCTGCTGCCTTCGACACTGTTGACAACTCACTCCTGCTTGACTCGCTTCACTCCCTTGGATTCCGGAACTCTGTCCTCGACTGGTTCTCCTCCTACCTTTCTGACCACTCCTTCAATGTATCTCTTCCTAACTCCTCCCCCTCCTTCTCCCTACCCCTCTCGGTCGGGGTTCCCCAAGGACCTCTCCTCTATCTACACCCAATCCCTAGGCAAACTCATTGCCTCCCACGGTTTCCAATACCACCTATACGCTGACGACACTCAACTCTCTCTCACCACTCCTTCCCTCTCCCCCTCTGTTCAAGCTCCTCTCACCAACTGTCTCTCTGATATCTACACCTGGATGTCTCAACGCCAACTCAAACTGAACATAGCGAAAACTGAACTCCTGATCTTCCCTCCCAATCCCTTCCTCTCCCTCTTCCCTGTCAATTGCCATTGACAGGGTATCCATCCTCCCTGTCCCTCAAGCCCGTACCTTGGGTTTCCATCTTCGACTTGCACCATACCTTCAAACCCTACATTGACTCCGTGGCCAAATCCTGCCATTTCTCCCTCCACAACATTACTAAGATCCACCCTTTTCTGTCTGTCTCCTCTGCCAAAACTCTCATCCATGCCCTAGTCATCTCACACCTCAACTATTGTAACCTCCTCGCTGGCTTTCCCTGCTCCTCTCATCTCAGTTCAAAACTCTGCTGCCAGGATCATCCACCTAGCCTGTCACTTTGACCATGTGCAGCCTCTCCTCTCTCCACTGGCTCCCTCTTCCCGAGCATATTCTGCACAAACTCCTTGTCTTCACCTACAAAGCCCTTCACAACCTCGCTCCCCCCTACCTCTCTGCCCTGATCTCCCTCCGAATCCCTGTTCGAGCATTCCGCTCCTCTTCCATCCCCCCTCATGCTCCCACGCCTCCCNCCTTCATCCCTTCTCCCTCGCTGCCCCACATGCCTGGAACTCCCTCCCTGCCCTCATTCGCCTTGCCCCCACCCTCCACACCAAGTCCCTCCTCAAAACCCACCACTTCCACTCTGCCCTTCCTAACTCCTTCTAATCATCCCCCCACCCCCCAGGATTATCCCCCACCTGTTATCGTAAACTCCCAATTTACTGTAAGCAAGCCAAGAAAGTGTACCTGAGCTCTCGCATCCTCATGAACGTCACTTCCCTTGTCTCGCCCTCTGTTCCCCCTTCCCTGTCTCCCCTCCCCCTGTCTTTAGATTGTAAGCTCTCGGGCAGGGACCGTGTCTATCTTATTTTTTGTTAAGTGCCAGGTACATCGCCGGCATTATATATAAATGCTAATAATAATAATTAATAAGTCCCATCCCTACTAATAAGAAATTCCAACCTATTCAGGGGTGCGCCAGGGTTGTGTTCTCGCACCCATTCTTTTTAGTTTATTTATAAATGGGATAGCTCCCCTGTTAGTTGCCTCTGCTTTTTCCCCCCCTAAGCTGCATGATCGTGCAGTTGGGTGTCTGTTGTATGCTGACGACATTGCTATTATGTCTCAGACTAGGGTTGGCCTAAATAGGCAGCTTACCTCCTTTTCAGACTTTTGCCAACAAAGTAAGCTGGAGATTAATTACGATAAGTCAAAAATCGTGATTTTTACTAAATCTTGTAAAATCCATTGGTGGGTTATAGGAGGCCACAAAATTGCCCAGGTCAAGTCTTTTAGGTATCTGGGCTTACACTTTCAAGCATCTGGGTCCTGGAAAGGCCATCTGGAAAGAGCCTTGTCAGTTGCAAGGGGTACTGCCCTCTCTGTATCCAGACTCTTTAGTAAGATGGGGAGGAGGGCGGTGCTCCCTGCAATTAAGATTCTAAATGCCAAAGTGCGTGCCCAGCTGCTATACGGAGCAGAAGTGTGGACTCCTTATCTTCAGTCTAAGCTGGGTAAATTGGATAGTGTACAGGCACATTTTATCCAGAGGCTTTCGAGGGTCCCTAGCGCTACCCCATTCGCGGCGATCAGGTTAGAGGCTGGACAGATCAGATGATCGATCACGGCCTGGGTGACTGCCTTGAAATGTTGGGCTAAGATAAAGATCTCGCAAATTAAGGGATTGGTGTACTATTGGAAGAATGATTCCTTTAAGAGTACTTGGTGCCAGATCATGGAGCTCTTTCTACGCCAGCTGGGTTTTCACCTTGACTACTGGGCTGGGAAGGAGCCGACTGTGGCTATGAAGGAACTTAGGTGTAGGCTGGAAGATAGGGAAGTACAAGAGGAGATGGCAGTAATTAGTTCCACCCATCATTTGGCAGATTATTTATTTTATACAAAACCTCGACCCTGTTTGTCTCCCTATCTACTCTCTTCTATTTCGCATAGGGGCAAGTACTTAATTATGTGTGCTCGCCTTAATGCCCTGCCGACGATGATTTTGGAAGGTCGTTATCATGGCGTTAATTTTTTTGATCGGCTCTGTCTGTTCAATTACCAGCATGTAGAGACTGTCTCTCATATTTTATTAAATTGTCACCCTTATGATGACATACGTTGTAAGTATTTGGCAGATGTCTTTCATAGATTTCCAGATCGCATGGATTACAAACTTTCCATCCTGGTTCTGGCTGATGTAGATCCATCTATTACAGCTGTGGTAGCCCAGTTTCTGGTAGCAGCTATAAGCAAACGTACTTTATTTCTCCAGTTTAAGAATTCCTTGACTAGTGACAGTGAGTGATGGCACGCCTATGGAGCAGTGAGTTGTTTTCTTATGGTGGTTGGGCTTACCATCACACTTTTTTTGTATTCTTTTAGTATATGTGTTATGGGTGTTAATCTTATTATTTAGATATGTTTGGGTTTCAATGTTTTGTCTGTGACGTTTGTTATGCATTTTTTTTGGCCTAGGTCGCAATAAACCAACCAACTTCTAATAATAATAATAATAATAATAATTGGGCACCTGATATTGCCTGAAAAAACTGGGTATTGCTGTTACCAAGTTACCAACTGGTAAAACAGTACGGGAATCAGGATGAAAAGTAAAAAAAAATCAATACCAGAAATCAAGATGAAATACAGTAAGTCAGCAGTCCATCGAGCACTAATCAGGTACCAATTAGTACCCAATGTTACTGGTTAAAGCACTTCTATTTTGACATGTACTGTATAACTGTTTTTCTTGGGTACTCGTTTCAGCTCTAATCCTCCCGAAGCTCTGCCAGTTATGGAACTTTGAGAAGACAGTCATTGCTCTGGATAGTCATGTGCCCCCATCACTGGTCTGTCGGGGGAGATGCAAGTTCGAGTCCCAGCTTCACCAGGTATCTGTGTGACTTTGTGTCCAAGCTGTAGAATGGGGATAATCTGTAGCCAGGAATTTTTAGTTGGAGGGGCCCTAAGTATAGTAAGGAAGGGTCGTGCATGAGCTCCCAGAACCCAAAGTGGGCGGGGCTTAAAAATGGGGTGGGGCTTAAGGGATGGGGCAGCTTCTGGCAGCTTCTAAAATATACTAATTCACACAACTGCTGTTCTAAAATTTAGTTTTATTAAACAGTAATAACACATTACATGCAAGCGCATGCATAACACAATAACTTTAACTTAAAGACTTTTAAGTATGGAACAATGGCCAGGATCCAAAGATCCAGAAAAGTAATCGTTTTTCTGAAAAAAGCAACTCTTCTTAAGATTATAATCCCTGGGGCATTCAAAAGAACCTCCAATTTGGAGGACCAGGCAATATTTAACTCTTAGAGTTAAGAGTTATAAGCCCTGGGCATTCAAAAACAGAATCCCTTTTGCTATCACAGAGACAGTCGACGGACTTTTGAACGAAATTTTTCAATAAACAAATCTAAACTGAGGTTTTTTATGATAGATTTTTCATACCCAAGTAACACAAGGTTATTTTTCCAGGCATGTGCCATTGACTGTCTCTGTGGCCTTAAAATGCATGTCAGACAAGAAAATGTTGACTCGCATGTGGCGGATGAAGCACCAAAAGTCACAGCAGCTGCAAGCACTTTGTATACATTAGGGAATGCCTTCCTATGTGTGAACAGAACTGACAGAGCATTCTGATACTGTTCTCTGCCTGTATAAATGGATTTGCTGGAGAAAGAATATCTGTTTTTGCTACAATAGCCTCATTCTTAAAAGCTTCAACATTAACAGTCACCAGTTTGATGAGAGGCATCACTGCCTGCACATCTAAAAAGGTGTCTGGCCCGGGAAACAGAGAATCCAAAGCTGAAAGATATTCAAGGTTTCTTTGGGGAAAGCGTGCTTCAGCCTCAGAAATTGAATAATCGTGCACTTCATTGAATACTTGCCTTAATGGCAAGTAAGATCTGTCATCAGATCGTGACCCTGTTGTGCTATCAGTGACAAAATCCTGGTAGCGCCTGTTCATCTTTGTTTTCCTTCTTGGTTCATTCATGCTTGTGTCAATGCTATTGTCACTGCACAGTTTTTGAGTTTCACTCAAAAGTTCCTCAAACACAGTGTCTGCTTTGTCCCGTCTGTCCTTAAGAACAGAAATGCAAGCATTGTAGGGATGGACGAATGCGGTTCGGAGGTTTGGAGTTCGGCCCGAACTCGGCCTGTTCGGACGACTGAACCCGAATCCGAACACAAACTGACCAAACCGAACTCAATTCCGAACGTCGAAATGACCGAACAGTTCGGTCAGTTTGGATTGCGTTCGGGTAAGTTCAGGTGGCAAAAAAGGGTTCACTGGAGGAAGGTCAAACGTGACAGGGACGGGTAGTCACTGAGGAGCAGACTTCCAGGCACCATGGGTGGAGAGTCTTGCAAGAAACGATACTATCTGCCTCCCCCCTTCCCAACACCTTCTGAGCTAGTCACTGTTCCTGAACAGCAGGTGTGTCAGAAGGCTCCCTCTCCCAGCATTTCCCAGCTCCCCAATCCATTGCAATTCTTCTCCCATTTCACCCATCCAACCCATCTACCCCCATATTCTCATTCATTTATTTAGCTTAGCTTAGATAGATTTAGTGGTTATTTTTTGTTTTTACCCCTCCCTGTGTTCAATCTTCCTCCCTCCCTCCCCCCTCCATTGAATCCTTTCCCTCTCCCATATATTCCATCCCAGATTCCCTTCCCCTGTTTTTTCATTTAGAGTAGGATTATTAGATTGCCTTGTTTCATTTCAGTTTTGTACTGAAATGAAACTTAAACCTTGTGTTGTTTGTGATTCCCCCCATTGCTCGCTCGCTCGGATGGATGGATGGATAGATAGGTTAGAGATAATAGACAGTTGTAGGAGTTAGCTTAGTGATAGAGATAGCGTTAGTGATTTAGTTTTAGTGTTTGTAGGAGTAGGCCTGTGTACTTATTAGATAATCCATTTAGTTCAT
>QEPC01013677.1:1079788-1099625 GCA_003113815.1 Sphenodon punctatus
CTCTGGGGCGCGGAGGGCGAGGCGGTCCCTAAGGTATGAGGGGCCGAGACCGTGTAGGGCTTTATAGATCATCACCAACACCTTGAACTTGGCTCGGCACGCTATCGGCAGCCAGTGCAGAGCTCGGAGCACAGGTGTAATATGCTCCCGGCGGCCCGTCCCCGTAAGAAGACGAGCCGCTGCATTCTTCACTAGCTGCAGCCTCCGAACCAAGAACAAGGGAAGCCCCATGTAGAGCGTGTTACAGTAGTCGAGCCTCGAGGTGATGAAGGCATAGATGAGGGAGGCCAGGTCCGGGCCGGAGACATACGGACGCAGCCAACCCACTAGATATAGCTGGCGGAAAGCAGCCTTAGTGACTGCCTCCACCTGCCGCTCCAGATGAAGGTCTGCATGTAGTATCACCCCCAGACTCCAAACCTGCTGAGCTATAGGAGGGCGAACCCCCCCAACTAGGGGGGCCACCACCCCCTTCGCTCTCCCCACCAACATCACCTCCATCTTATCGGGGTTGAGCTTCAGTGTGCTCAGCCACATCCTCTCCGCCATGGCCTCCAAACATTGGGACAGCAACGAGATAGCAGGGTCTGGGTCAGTAGAAAAAGAGAGGTACAGTTGAGTATCGTCAGCATACTGGTGACATCACACTCCGAATCTTCTCACAACCTCCCCCAAGGGCTGCATGTAGATGTTAAACAACAGCGGAGACAAGATCGAACCCTGCGGAACGCCACACGGTAAAGCGCGCGGGCACGATGTCTCCTCCCCCAACACTACCCGTTGGCTCCTCCCCGAGAGGAATGAGCGGAACCATTCAAGAACGGTCCCGTCCAAACCCCCCAGGTCACGCAGTCGCCTCAACAGCAGCCCATGGTCCACGGTATCAAAAGCGGCCGAGAGATCTAGCAGGATGAAAAATGTTGAACATCCTGCATCCATCTCCCGGCGGAGGTCGTCTACCAAGGCCACCAACGCCGTCTCGGTGCCATAGCTGGGGCGGAACCCAGATTGAAAAGGGTCTAGGAAGCGGATATTGTCCAGATGCACCTGGAGCTGGAGCGCCACTGCCCGCTCAATAACCTTACCTAAAAAGGGAAGGTTAGAGACAGGTCGGTAACTGGCGAGTGCATCCACGTCCAAAGATGGTTTTTTCAGCAGGGGGCACACCACAGCCTCCTTGAGACTGGGCGACAACCTCCCCTGCCGAAAGGACGCATTCACTACGCATTCACTTCGCGACCACAGCGAGGGACATGCATGCATTGGCACAGGGAGGCAGGGCTTGAAGGTGAGGCGCCCCCCCCAACAGGAACATTCCTGTTGGAGCAAGGGCTTTTTCCAGGGGGGCCAGGCCCCTGCTCTCCCCCGCCCTCCCCCCCCATGGCTACGGGCCTCACTGACAGCCTATGGGACTAGATACATTGACCAGGAGGTGCTCTCATATCCCAATAATGAGGGTTAGGGTAAATCTGACACAAAGCCACATTCTAACACATAGCCAGTTCCTTGTATGTATGGATTTAGCCTCAGAACCCTCTGCAAGGCAGGGCAATTATTCACATTGTGGAGCGGAGGGCCAGAGACACAAAGTGATACAAAGGTCATACAGGGGTCTATGCCTGAGGCAGGAATTGAAGCCAGGTCTCCTGGGCCTTCCTTCTCCCAACCTGAGCACACTCCCATAAGCATCTTCTGCCATAAGCTGCTTTGGTTTGCTTTTCCTTTGGGTATGGACACAATTGCTCCAGAGTATCGTGTCGAGAATCTGTTGCATCTAACTGTGCCTAATGGGGAACAGATAGCTTTCATCTCTGGCCAACTCCTCCTCCTCTACCCAAACCCCACCCCCTCTCCAGCTGGCACTTGAAGCAATTGCTTTTCTGCACATCTGCTGACTATGGACACACATTAATTTTATTTTGCAGATTGGCAGAGAGATCAGGCTCAGCTCCAAATACTTTTCAGACTATCTTTTGTGTTGCAAAACCAAACTTGGATTGGGGGAGAAAATGGAAAGGCGCTGCTCTCTGGGCAGACTGGCTTCCTCTTCTCTAGATAATTGAAGCCTATGTAGTTCTGTGGTTTTAAGGAGAGCTTTTAGAGTAAGCGGCTGCTCATTTAGCATTGATGTTTATCTAAGTATAACTTTAGCGCAGTGTGTCATTGCTGAATGCTAGGAAAGGAGCAGTAGCACAAAGCTCCAGGTTTAGATAATCCATGTTTTTATATTCCTTTTTGGAGGCAGTCAAATCTCCCCCAAGCTGATTTCTCAAACTCCACAAATGAGTGTCTCCTTGGTGGATGTTGAGTCTACCTCAGGCTTCTTCACCCCTGCACAAGGCTCTGCTTAGGATTGGCAGAGAGGGGGTCAAGTGAGTACAGAAAAGCAAAGTTTAGTCAATGCACAAGTTGAGTGGATCTTGGCAACACATTACTTCATGCAGAATTGTCTGGATGGACAGCACTGACAGTTGTTTTTAAGAATGTGCACATAGAACATCCATCCAGTAAAATCTCATGGCTCATCTGGTGTAAGACGTCCAGAGCGACAGGCCTTTAATAAAGAACTATATGCTGAAATGTCCCCTCATGGCACTGCTAGGCCAGGATCCTAGATGAAGACTGGGATAGGAAATCCACCCAGCCTCAAGGATAAGCCTTGGGCTGCTACACTCGGTTTATTCTTCTTTCAAGGCAAATGTTGGCAGTGAAAATACCCCAATGGGACTGTGGGTGCACAGCAAACAAGATTTTTAGTAGATGCAAATAAAGTGCATGCTGAGGGGGAATAAGGTGCTTCAGGGGATTTCTAATGGGATGGATAGTCTCATTTCCAGGCTCTTGGCTTCCATCCAGTGACCAAAAGTTGCTGTTGGCTGGGCAGCCTGTGTGAAACAAGTGGGTGAGCTCAGCTCCCCACAGACAGGTGTCCACTACCACACTTGGCAGCCTGTCTTACAGACTTGAGGTGGCCAAAGTGACTGAATTCTCCTCCTTGAAAGGAAGGAAAGACATTTCTCTGTATCAGCCGAGTATGGTGAAAGCCCCCACAGCGGTAGCTTGATGGCTATGGAGGCATCTGAGAATCAACAAAGTCACGTACCAAGGCTAAAATACATGCTCACTGCAGAGGCGATGAATGACTGAGTCAGTTGCACAGCTGGGTAGCTGAAGTTTATTGGGACAGCATCCCCATTGCTGCCTCTTCATGCTTGCTATTTCCACAAAGATCAAGTGGAAAAAATCTTTTGCTAGATTATGCAAGCTTCCCAAGAGGAGAACTGTCCTTCCCCAGCAGCAGGCTGGCGTTGCAACCATGAGACTGTACAGCAGCAATTCCAAAATAGGAGCCGCAGCTTTCCTTTGTTTTTGCTAAGGCTCGTTACCGGACACTGTCACAACCCTGAGGAATAGATGCACCATGACAATATAGCAACTTAGGGCACTTTTAAACGAGCAGCACAAAAGTCGTCTCACTACCTGCCGTCTCACTACCGTGACGGCAGCTTGCTGATGCGGATTTGAGGGGGAAGGATTGCAGGGCCGGTCTGACGCGCGAAAGACGCGGCTGCAAACTGCGTGAAGCATTTAGACAAACCGGAAGGACACGGCTGCAAACCTGATTAAAGGATCAGCTGTGTTTTTTGTCTCGTCTAAAAAATGCCCTTAGCCACAATTACATTCACTTCTGTGACCCACTTGGGCTATTACTGCTCCTGTACTAGCTTAACATACAGAATGAAAGGACAGTGACACCCAGAGGCACAACTTGAGAACTGCACAGCTCTATTTCCTGACCGCTGTAGAGCAAACCCAAACCAGCTGTGTTTCAGAGCAAGTCCCAACCCACCTCCCAAGACAAACCGGTCTCACTCCACTAGGACCCATTATTGTGCAGGTGTTTCAGCAGGTAGCAACTGGCATCTCTCACTCACTCACAACAGCAGGACATAAAAATAACATCTTTGTAGTTGGCACAGATGGTATTCAAACTCACAACTGGCTTTATTGTTAACAGACTACGACACACCACATTGCATTGCTCTCTGACAGTTCATGATGCACTTAGCTGTGAAACTACAGACTAGGACATGTCAGTTTGGGTTGGTTCTTTGCAGTTACATTCAGTGTTATGGTCAGAAGGCAGGACCCACACCCACGGGTAGATTAAGCCAAACCACACATACACAGACGGAAGCTTTGTGCCATGAGAAGCGGGCAGGGCATTTCTACAGGTGACTAATGTCAGTTAAGCGGCAGGCAAGGCCCCCCCAAGTAGATTGTCATACAGGAGTTACAAAACAGGGTTTGCTGTAAACATAATTACACTGACAACTGGCTGCAAAAAAACCAACAATGTTTCGATCCAAGTCTTAAGTGAATAGGCAGCTGCGATATTCATTCCCACTCTCTGCTTTAGCAAAGCCAGGACAGATGATGAATGCAGTGGCTGTAATGACCTTGGAGCAATACTGTAGGATATACACAGTGGTGATATGACTTATTTACTTACTAACAGCTGGCTGTAATGCTCTGCATTGCTGGAGTGCCTTTCCTCTGAAGGTACCAACACACAAGCCTCCCATGTGAGGTAGGTCAGTACTATTGCCCCCATTTCACAGATGGGGGAAACAGGCACAGAGTGATTAAATGAGTCTCCAAGGTCACATCAGCATGACAGCAGAGCCAGGAATCTGATCCACCAGCCCTGGTTTCAGCCAAAAAAAGATGCTGCATCCAGTTACTAAGTAGCCTGTAAACTCACATCAACAGCCTGCCAAACAGTAGGAGGTTGGGGGTGCCTTAAAGCAAGGGTGCTCAACTTAAATTGTTGGAACAACCAATTTATTGCAGCCCACCCAGCACTGGGGCTACATATCTGTCCTGCTCCCTAGCTCAGGAATCCCAGATTTAATTTGTTTCCATTTAAATTTAGCTCATCACTAGATCCTCCAGCAGATAACGTGTGCACGTTAGCAAGCACCTGGATCCCATTCACTTCAATTAAGTTGTGCATGCATGTCCAAACCCCTGTTTCAATCCAATATAATCCCTCAAATTAAACTGGATGCTCCAATCCACTCCTGACCACACTCCCACCTCCCCCACTCCTGCTGCGTCCTCCTCTCTGCCCCCATAACTGGAAATACTGCTGCCTTGATAGCCAAGGCCAATCTTAACCCCCAGGGCACCATACCATACTGCTACAGGAACAAACTCCCAGAGCTTCCAATAAGCCACCCCCATCACTGAAGCCACCCCTAAGAATATGTTGGTACCACCTAAGCCATCCCCCATACCTCCCTGCTTGAAGCCAGAACCTGTCCCCGGGGAGCTGTTGCCATAACTCAAACTGGTTTCTGGGAACCCCTGCTGCTGCTAAACTGTCCCCCAAAGCTGCTACAGCAGGAACCAACTCTGGGGAGCCACTGCCAGAACTGTACCCGAGGGCTCCTAAGATGCCTTGGATGTTAAAGATGCCAGAGCTGGCTCTGGACAGTCGCAAAACATTCAAGCTACTTGGGGAGCTGCCACTATCACTGTAGTGGCTCCCTCATCTCCTCCCCAAAGCAGAGCCTCTTTCTGCTCCCCTCCAGAATTTGCATTTCCTATCCAAATGCCAGAGAGGAACACCATGGTGATCTCCCTTGCAGCAGTGGCGGCGGCGGTGGCAGCGGCGGCAGCTCTCCAGGGCTTAGTTCAATTTATTAGAAAGACGTGACCTTAGGCCATTGTCAACATATACATACGCAACAGCAACATAAAAAGGGAAAGAGCAGACAAAACATAAATAAATCCAAAAAAATAATACATATCTATCCCTTCCCCTGGGTAGAAAGGGGATAACCCCCAGAGTCAGGAAAAACGACTTCCTGAATGAAAATAAAACTATTAAGGTCCGTCCATAATTATTTAAAATAAGCTAAACAATTTATAACCAAATATTCAATATATAAATGAAAACTAGTTTGTTCGCTAGTTTGTGCATCTAACCGTGAAGCACAGTCAATTCCCCCTACCAACCAGCCCTGCCCTTTGGGAGCTTATCATTGGGGTAAAAAATTCCAGTCGTATATCCAAGGATATTTAATAGCTAGCTGTAGTACAGCATGTTCTTATTTAAACCATCCAAGAAGGCACATGCTCAGGGTCGCCTCATCCTTTACAGGGCTCATGCTGGCTGCACTTGACCCCTACTCACAGTTATAAGTAAAAGGGGGAATGAAAAGGGGGAGCAAGCTCGTTTTTAACCCTGAAGGAGCTCATAATAAAAAACGCCTTGCCCTTCCCGGGGCTTGTATTGGCAGTACTTAACCCCTGAACAGACAATTATATAATGCCTTAACACTAGTTACTCAATTTTAAAATAACTAAAGGAAAACTTGCCAACCGATAGGCAAGCTTTCAATCCAATTCTATCAGGGGTTTAAATTCGAGAAACTTCCTTCTCAAATCCATAGCTAGTAATAAGAATCTCATAATACAGGAGGTGACCTCGGGGCCTGTGTCTATGAGAGCCATTTGCGTTAAGAAAGGGCTTGTTGTCCCACAGAACTTCTCAATAAAGGACTGGAGTATCTCAACGCGTATAGCGTCGTACAAATGGCACTTGAGTAGAACATGTTGCGTAGATTCTACCGCCATGTTATCAAATGGGCATAAACGATCCCCATAGGGGATCTTGGCTACTCGCCCCTCAAAAACCCTTGTGGGGAGGGCATTGACCCTAGCAGAGAGGAATAAATACGTCTCCCTGCGAGTTGCAACTGAGCCAATATAACTTGCCCCCGCACCCGGGTGGGGTACCCATGAGGCATACCCCACCAAATGACGGGATAACGCCACCAATGCCAACTCGTTCTGTCAGTCTACGTCCCAAAAATGAGTGGTAATCTCCTTCTTGGCTACTGCATAGGGTTTAACCCTAAGTACTCTAACGAGAGGCCAGAACGGGCCAAATAGTCCGGCCTGACACCAAGGATTAATGAATGGATCTGCAAAGACATCCTATAGCTTGTCTGGAGGAGCTCTAGTGGCCTTGAGCCAAAAAAGGGCAGCCTGCTCCCATGCCACTGCCGTCCATCCCTGTGTGCCCACTTCCAAACAGATCGCGGCAGTCGGGGTCCCCTTTGGTAAATTGGTAAGGGAAGTCAGGAATCTGGTTTGCAAAGCGTTTAAGCTTTTCCCCCATAAAGGGGCCCATAATGCAGCACCATATAGAAGAGAAGGTTTAACCTTTGCCTCTAATACCTTAATGGCCATAGCAAGATATCTCCTCCCTGTCCCGGCAAAGAATCTTAGAATTGCCGCAAGCTGACATTTAGCTGCCACCTCTACCCTGGTCAGATGCTCTGTCCATCATCCCGTAGCTGTAAAATTCACTCCCAGGTACTTGTACCCCTTAGTTTGCCGAAAGCACAATCCGTCCACTACCCACTGATGGATTCTTCTACTCTGGGCAAAAACTACTATGTTGGATTTAGCACAATTGATCGTCAGGAGATTATCCTGGCAATAACTAATAAATGCTGAGATTTTCCTCCGTAGCCCAACCTTGGTTTGGGATAGTAGGATCAAATCATCAGCATACAAGAGGGAACCAGTATGTTTTGCCGCCAATTTCGGGGGGTAATATCTCACCTGCCTTGTGCCTGGGATGAAGTAATTAACAAATAAGTTAAATAAGACAGGCGCAAGAACGCATCCCTGTTTTACCCCCTGCTTAACCAGGATATCTGGAGTTAGATGGCCTTCTAGATCTAACTTAACTGCAACTGATGTATCAGCATACAGGGCCTGGACAAGCAGAAGCAACCTGGGCTCAATTCCAAGAATGGTCAATTTAGCCCAGAGCCAGGACCGATTACCGGTATCAAATGCCACCTTCAAGTCCAAGAAGGCGGCATAAAGCTTCCCGTTGGCAGCTTTATATTTTTCCACCAGGTGGTGGAGCACCAAACAATGGTCCAAGGTCGCTCTGCCCTTACGGAACCCTGCCTGTTCGGGATGGAGTATCTGATTACACTCTATTCATTCTATTAATTTTACTAGCAAGAGCTTTGAGTAAATTTTGCTTACCACACTAATCAGGCTAATCTGCCGGTAATTAGCCGGGTCCGACCTCAGCCCCTTTTTATAAACAGGGGTCACTACAGCTCGGGTCCAACCTTTAGGCAAAATTCCTGTGTTGTTTATTCTTGTAAATAGCTTAGCTAACACTGGGAGCCACCACTCCAAATTCTCTTTAATGGCCTTGATTGGAATTAAATCTGGCCCTGGGGCTTTGCCATTTCGAAAAGTTTTTACTACTTGTCCTACCTCTTCCTCTGTAACCCGCAGTCATTTCGGCCCAATCTGGTGCTCGAAGCCAGGCAGGGGTAAATCTTGATTCCCCCCCACCCCCCAATCTGGCCTACCTGAGATGCCTCAATAAGATCAACCCAACTCGTGGGTGCAATCGGTATGGGCCTGAGTACTCTTAAAGAAGACGTGGCACCACTCACAATTCGCCAGAAGGTCTTAGAGTAGTTTGAGCTGCTTGCTATAAGGAAATCCTGCCACACCCTTTCCCCATACATTCTCTTCTTTTTCCTAATAAGCTTCCTGTATAATCTTTTCTCCTGGGAATACTGGGCCAAAGAAGTAAGCTCGTGTCCAGTCCTATAATCCCTATAAATCCCATAAAATGTTGCCCTGGCACTTTGGCATTCAGTATCAAACCATTTTTGGCCCGATGTGCAGACAAACAGGTCTAGAGTTCTTCCCTAGCGTCACAAGAACTTGCCCATGGAGTTTGAGTGCTAATCTATTGTATAACTCAACCTCTCCTACCTCATTTGGCTTTGATATTAACTGGTCCCTAGCTTCTATAAACTCCCCGGAGTCCAAAATAGCCCTCCAGGCCAGGGCCACACTTTCTGCCCACCTTCAATATTTGAAAAGAGGGCTGCCTCCCACCTTTGGTGGGAGCTCCTCAGTGCAACCCATAACTTCTGATGTGGCCAGGCATGTGACCAATGGGAGATGATCTGACACTGGGACCGGAGCTACCTCAAAGGTAACCAAAAATTTTAAAGCCTCTGATGAGGCTAGGACATAATCCACCACACTACTACCCTGTCCTCCTATAAAGGTGAATTCCCCCATTGAATCTAAATATCCTGTACCATTCAGGATAGAAAAGTTTAGGCCCACTACCATCTGGACAAACCTTATGCAAGAGGCATTGAGTTTAAGATCTTTAGAAACCCTAGATTGTATGGACACTGCCTGCCGATTTTCAGGCAGCTCCTCTATATACAGGGCTAAAATGCTGCCTCCGGACCCTATCCTGGCATTTAAGTCTCCCATAACAAAACACGGGATATTGGGATATTTGATTAGCAACTCACTTATAACTTCCTCTAAGTCTGCCCATAGCTGGCTTCTGAAAGAACCTGCATTAACCGGGGGTATATAAACCCCTAGTAACAAGTACTTAACTGTTCCATGCTTTAGTAGTAATCCCAACATAAAGGGGGGATGTATAATTTCTGCCTCTATACTTAGGTGGTCATTATCCACTACCAGACAGGCTAAGCCTCCACTCGCTCTACCTCTGGTAGCGAGAGAGACCGCCGGTAGGGAAACCACAGTGTAACCCTCCAATTCTATGTGGTCCACTGCCCAGGTCTCCTGAAACAGAAGGACCTGATGTTGTCTAATAAAGGCAACAAAGTCATCATGATCTTTATGGGCATGCCAACCTGAAATGTTCCACGAACAGACTGAAAGGTGATTAGCATGCTGCTGGTCTGGTCATGCCTGACACATGCCCTGCTGATTTGGGGCTTGAGGTGTGGAGGACATCCGCTGAATTGCCGGGGTAGGAACTTTCTGGGTCACTCTCAGCAAGGCCACCAAATCATCCCCGCCCACCTGAGGCTCCCCATAACCCTCACTCTGATCCTCAGCCTTCTGGTATTGTTGATCCTGTTGAATACTATCCAAGTGCCGCAAGGAGATATCTAATTAGAGGGGGTGGATTGGGAACTAGGGGCTCAGTACAGAAGTTCTCACTGGTCTCCATTACTAAGCTTCCTATTTCCTCCGATAGAGCTACCAAGTCTCTTGCTGACTTTACCACTGCCTGCTCTTCAGCTTCCACTATCCTTGACTGGGTGGATGAACAGGCACTTGCCTGTTTTGTCCTATTCCATAATCTTACCCCCATAGGGGGAAGAATAGTACTTACGGCTTCTTCTAAGTGAGGTGAAATTATGCCCGTCGCCCTACCTGGAAAATCTTCCAAGGGGAGCTTGTCTCACTGGAAAACCTGGGAGCTAAACTCCTCTGAAGGAACCACCACTTCCACCCTACACTCAAAAACATCCCCCACCTGTACTCCCCACGAAAAGAAAAGGGGAATATTAGATAAAAGATGGGAAATAAGGCTTTGATTGCGGAAGTATATAACTAAACGTTAAGTACTCCCTTGGGATGGTAGTACATGGAAATTGCCAATATGGTGCCTGGGGACAAAATAATCTAGAATGGAGGACAGATGGCGCTGATATCCTTTTTGGATTTCCAAGGTGGAAAAATTCCATTGGGTAGTGGCCTAATAAGAAATGAGAGTGCTCTCTGTATCAATCTTGGACTCTCATTTCTATATCCCCTGGATTTTAGTTGCGCCTCTGAACAGTTAGCAGAGGGTCTGGAAAAAGATCTTTTAAGTCTGGGGTGCCCCCAAAGTCAATCTCACCTCTGCACCCTCTAGATTAGAGGGAACCTGTGTCAGGGTGCAAACCCCTTGCCCTAAACCTCTTCGCACTCCACATTTCCAATTTGAGATTAAGATTCGTCACTTCATTTGCAAGATCACTTAATATCCCCCACTGTGGTTCCTGCTCTTTGAGTAGATTAATGATAATGGACAGCTGGGCGGTCATTTTTTGAAGCATAGTACTAGACGCTATATCTAATTGACTCGACTGTTTTACCTCCCTTCCCTGTGGACAATCCTCTAAATTCAACCGAGGTGTCATAAAGACCCTTTCTTCCACTACCTCTGAGCAGGGCAGGGTAACTGCAGGTAGAACTGTAGACTGAGACTGAGAAAGGGGGCAAGCCTCTTGCAGAGGGACAGCAGTGGAACTCAAGGGAGATCTCCTCCCCTTCCCCCTTAAAGTAACCCCAGGCATTGGGACACAATCCTCAAGGACCCTCTGCCTTGAATGGCCCTTGGGGATGTCCCTATGCTCACCTGTTCGCTTCCTGGTCAACATAGCCCAAACTGCGACCAGGGGCTGAAATACCAAGTTACAAAATAGGATAAAGAAACCCGCCCCAAGTCAACCTTGATTTCTTACTTCCCCACCAAATGAGGGAAACTACCACTCCAAACAATATAAGAATCCACCCTCACCCCTCACCGTCGTCCAGCCAGAGTCCACAAAACTACAAGCGTTCCACCCGGGTTCCCCAGCCTGAAGAAGGGGAGCAGGCAAATCCGTCCACACCCTAATGCCCCTAGTTCTTGTTAAGGCAAAAAGAATCCCAGACGCCCCACAATGGGTCTGTACTGGAGCTCTCGGGCGGGGAAAAATAGAAATCCCAAGTTCTGCTTAATACCATCGGGGCCACGAATACTTCAAGTGTCGGGCCTATTTGTCATATTTTGCGTTTTTCTCTCATAAATCACAAAGGGAAAGTGAGCTATGTGGCTTAGCTGAACTAGTCAAACTAAATTGGGCTGCACTATTCCCAAATTGTGTTTTATAAGGTTACACTTCACATTGTTGTCCAGCTAGCAAAGGAAGTATTGTAACGACAATAAATTTATAATAAGGGAACATGAGACTTTTGGATTATAAAAATATATGCAAAGTTTACTTAAATATAAATAGAAAACATCAAAGTTACATGATCTTAAAATATTTCTATCTTAAGAAAAAGCTTGTAAAAGCTTAACATTTGCACAATACATTGGCTCAAAGATATCAAAAAGTTATACATACATACAGCCCAGATTTGTCCCTTTGCCATAAAAGATGTTGAATGAGAAAGAAATCTAATAATATAAAAGATTTCAGTCTGAAGAAGACCATGCGGTCTCTTTCTTTTATTGGATTGATTTCAAGGGGAGTTTCCATTCTTAGGCTGTCGTGATGACACAGAATACACGTCAGTAAGTAAGAAGATACTCTGGATTCTAATTGGCTCTTGTAAAGAAACCAATAAAAGTTTTGACTTTCCTCAAGCTCTGAATTGAAGAGAGGCTTTGTATGTGTTATCAGAGATAATTGTCAGATAATAGAGAGAAAATCCAGACCTTTCAATATTTATCTCAACTATAAATTTAATAAATATGTTGGCTGGAAAGAACTAACAAATCCTCCTCTCCAGTCTAGGAGATATCTTATGAATAGAAGGAGATAACACTCCAGACTTCTAGGCTATGAGAAAATCTAAACAAAAGCCAAGTCTAGGTAGAAGGCTTGTTTTATTGCCTTAGCTCAGACCATAGGGAAAGTTTCAAAGATAACTTGTTTTATGGCCCTTCCATTTGGTGGTCTCCTTGGCAACGGCCAAATGTCATTTGGGAAGTTTTTACACAAAGGAATGTGCTTGGGAGGCCCCATTTGGATCTAGCTAGTTACAGAAGCTGATCTTAAAATTCTATGATGTAAGTTACAAATAAGCTTACATTAAAACAGAAAATTAATATATAAAGGCTCTAAGTTAATACATTTTAAACACAGATAGCCATAATATCTTAAGTTTATAATTTAAAATACATGACATATTGTCTTTAAGTTCTATTTGGGCCTTCTTCCTCGCTCTACTCACGTTAAGCCCCAATCACGTTGAACCTTGTATCCTTTGTGTAGCGACCAGCCCACTCTCCTTGGCTCTCCAAAGGGCACTCCAAAGGGCTTGCACCCTTTTGTCCGTGACCCTTCAGTGCGCGCTCAAGGTGCGTGCTTACAGCACCGCTGTGGGATGACCTATCCTTTTGCTTCTTCCCCGCTGGCTCCAGCCCCGCCAAACCGCAGCTGCCAGGTAAGTATTTCTTATGCTGCTGCCCCGCTGCACTTGTCTCTGGGTGAGCTCAGGCTCTCCTATCTCTCCAGGGCTCTGAAGGCTGCAGACAATAGCATCCCAGACTACATGTGGCCCCAGCTGACATGCTGAATAGCCCAGCTTTAAAGCCTGTACCAAAAAGAAGAGGAAGTGATATGTAGCCAGTGATGAGAGTTAGCAATGAGTAATTAAGCTTCAATCAGCAAACACCCTAAAATCTTTCTCTGTGTGTCAAAAGCACCACATCCTTAACTTACCCTAGTAAGGGGTAAGTTAAGGGTTTCCATCATCAGTGCATTAACTGCCCCTCAGAGTAGATCTAGCCTCTTCAGTGTCACTACAGCAACTGGAGTGCCCATCTACACATGATAGCTACTGAGACATTAATATTTGCTCATCTCATGTGAGATATTAACGATGCCTCTGACAAAATTAAAACATGCTGATAGGGAATGTAGGCCTCAGTGAAGTAAACCCCTTCGAAGATCAAGACTGATGGACTTTGCTGGAGCACTCTCCAGCCTGTTTGCAATTAAGTTCTAGTGCTCAGCTGGTTCGCCAATGCTGCTACCTAAACTCACTGCAGCTAAGGTACTAATCTCACTGTTCAATCACAGGTGTTCTTGTTGCTGGTGGTGGTAAAAATCCAGTTTCTATGGATACATACTAATTGTTATGGGTTACAAGGCCCTGATAGTTCCTCTGTTCCATTACCAGGTATTGCCCCTCTGCAGCCTGTTTCCTTTTGTTTGGCAGTGTGAGTCCCAGGAATAGGTAATTCTCCCTAATCAGTCTCCTGGTCAAGACCATTTTCTGTCTTCTCCAGTTAGTGCTCTTGCATCGACAAAGTCTCCAGTTTGCCTTTAGTTTCAGCCAGGGCTTTCTCGCTGGGAGATTTGTTAGAGTAATCTCACTCTCCAAAGATAGTGCTTCCAATCCTGACATTTGTGGATACAACCTCAATCTGCCCAGAGAAAAGAGAACAAGATGTGTCCAAATGAAAGAGATGCAGGTAGGGAATAACAACCTTAACAATACTGGGTTCAAAATTAGGGGTTAACACACCAGTGCCTAGAGGCCAAACTGTTCCCATCAGAGGCTAGGGTGGCCTCTGCCTGGGGAGACTTCAGGCCGAAGACAGAGCAGCCTTAAAAATGTCAGGCAACAACTCTGAACAGCCCCCTCCCACCTCAGCGGATACTACAAAATGGAGTTCTAAAGACCCAAGCAGGGACACCCCACCCTGAACCTCCTGGACAAGCAGGGCTAGGCACACCAGAAAGGTTTAACCCACACCTCCCCAGGTCCAGCAGAGGGTAGCGTAGGTTACATTTCACATATCTGAACTTCTAGGGACAAAGGCATGCCAGCATTTTTGTTGACAAGCATTGTTATATCCCAGGGGTGGCTGAAGTTCCCAACCCAAAGAACTGTG
Source organism: Sphenodon punctatus (assembly GCA_003113815.1). Taxonomy (NCBI): domain Eukaryota; kingdom Metazoa; phylum Chordata; class Lepidosauria; order Sphenodontia; family Sphenodontidae; genus Sphenodon; species Sphenodon punctatus. The sequence continues at coordinate 1,094,289 of QEPC01013677.1, forward strand.
TACCAAAATCTTTATATGGCCAAGAGCCACAAGATACAGATGCGCATATGTACCCATTTGAAGCCTCTCCAGAGCTAAGTCTTGTCCCCTCTGCACCTCTCCTGCTTTGTGACTGGCTGGTAGAGACTCTGAGGAACAGCTGCAGTTCAGCTGCTGGAACCCAGATGCAGTGAAGACAGACACAGAACCATAAAGGCAGTGCAGGCCTGGGACAGGCCCTGGCCAAGAGCTGCATGTGGATCCCAAGCCCCAGTTTAGTCACCTGTTATACCCCAATTGCACAGGTCAACTCCAGGGTGAGGCTAAGGCTGCTTTTAAATGAGGAGCGCTGAAGCGCCTCCTCAGCGCCGCATTAAAGCAAAGCCGCCGGAAGTGACGTTCTCCCCGTTGCCGGTGGCGGCGGCGGCTGGAGACACGGGGCTTTGGAGCGGCGCGTTCTTAAGACAGATAATTGAAGTCTTAAGAACGCACCGCTCCAAAGCCCTGTGTCTCCAGCCGCCAGCAACGGGGAGAACGTCACTTCCGGCGGCTTTGCTTTAATGCGGCGTTGAGGAGGCGCTTCAGCGCTCCTCGTTTAAAAGCAGCTTAAAATGCAAGAGCACAACAGGAGGTGTAAGGAACACTCCGATTCTAACCCCAGGGCCAACAGCCATGTCCTCTGTAGCTCTGATCACATCATTGATATTACTATGCCAGTTCTTTGACCCAGGAAATGGGGAGAAAGCCCTCACCTACTTCCCAGAGGGGACTGGGATGGGAACACACACAGAATGCCTGGATGACAAAGAGTGCTATATAGGTGTCAACCATGAACAAGGTTTCAACCTCTTGGAGCAAGCCTCTTGTCATTCCCTCTTTTCCAGGATTCAGGTACGGCTTCCTCCTCTTCTCCATCATAAGCCTTTTGACATTCTGACGGGCTTGTAAAGCCTGACTGTTCGCCCAGGCCTTTGGGGAGGAGGAGGGGAGGGGAGGGTGGGTTAGGGTTTTTGCTCTTCCCTACCTTTTATTTTTTATTTATTTATTTTCCCAACCCTGTTTTGGTTTTTAAATTGTTGTGTTGTTCTTAAAATGCTATTTTTATGAATGTTTTTATTAAATTGTACGTCGACCTGGGATGCCGTAGGCATGGGGGGAGACTAACAAATGCGTAAAATAAATAAATAAGTGAACAGAACACATAGATGGCACAGCACCACCTACTGGCCTGCATACTACACTGGTCTACCAAAGAACATTTCCAACACCACCAGTTCACACAGCAGTTGCAATTGGGAATTTCTCAGGCATATCTGCCTCAGAGGAAGAGCATTTTCTAGAAGTATCTATAGTCCTTCCTCCCCAGCATGCCTTTTCGACTAGCCCTTTCCATTAGGAAGAGCCAATGGTGGCCCTAAAATGGACGTTTCAAGTGGCTGCTGCACCTCTCTTCCAGCTGGTTCATAGCTAGGTTTCTCCCTCCTTATTGGGGAGAGACCACAGTTTCTATGTGCATTTCATTTGCAGGGAACTGTAGTTTTCTTAAGTGGCTTCACTAACCTCATCAGCTGCACACATGTAAAACCTGCTTTCCCAAGCCTGAGCCCACATTACCACTCTAAGGGCAAAACCCTGCTCCCACCCAATAGAAGATGTCTCACTGATTTCCCTTCTCTGTGCTTCTCACAGTAAATCATACCTGGAAGTCAGGATTAGGCCCCTTACTGAGGTCATGTCAAATACTGCCAACTGTCATCAGACCCACAAATTCCAGGCTTGGACACTTCTTGATTATATGCTCCACTGTTTCCTCAGGTGGGAGGCCATGCTTCCCTTAAAAGACACAACCCAACAATGAAATCCTACAACAGGATTCTTGCTGTGAGAGTCCCAGTCACAGGCTGTCCCAAGAACACATCTTTTGTTTTAATTTTAAACCACATCTTAACCACCTATGAATCCACAACTCAAAGGAGCACAGCAGGTGCAGTCATGCTGAGGTACACAACAGCCAGGCACTAGGAGGGATAGGATGAGCAGCCAACAGGCAGGTACTGGGGCCTTTCCAGAGGTTTGCAAAACCTCTAATGCATTTGCCATGGCACCTCAGCATTGCCAACCTGGACACTTCCCCAGTCAAGGAACGTTACATGTACCCCCTTATGTCAAGGGAGAAGCTGATATGTTCCTGGTTTATCTTCCAACTTCTAACCCCACCCCACCCCCCCACCATCTCTGCCCTTTTCAAATGCAAGACTCTGTGTCTCAGCAGATAACCGATCAGGTGCTGCTTGGCAGATCAGCAACCTTCCTGGCCCAACACGGATGTGCAATGGAGTCTGAAACCAATGTTTTTCTCTTTGTTCCCTGGCAGAGGCCAGCGCAAGGAGGAATACTGTAAAGCTAACCAAGAAAACTAAAACGTTGTTTTTCTCAGTAGGATTCACCCCACCAGTTTCTGGGAAAAATTGTAATGGACATTTCTTTAATCAAGGCATTCAGAGTTTGGAAGCAGACCTTCCATCCCACTTTTAAAGTACCGAGGACAGGCTGAATTTCAGACCTATTGTACAGCTGTCCTATAAATACACAAGGTGCTTCAGGCCAAACAGCCCCTTGGTGGGTGATTACTCTTGGAGTGTGAATGATGCCCCATACAGCCACTTACGGTCTTCTCCACTTGTATTGATTTGCACCATGATCTTTAGCCTCTGTGAGGGCCCCTTCTTCTGCCAGGTGCTGTTCACTTTGTCTGCCAGCTTCACAGAATCCGCTGTTTCCAACATATACAGGATGGTGACAGCTAGAAAGAAAGGTGGCAGAATCTGAGAAGGCAGGCAGTCACAATGAGGACAGTCTCTCTCTCTCTCTCAGTTGGCAATGGCTGGTGAGAACTAACAGAAGCCTTGAGTTCCCACTATGGCAAGCTCAATGGCAGCTTGAGGAAGTTACTTCACCTTTGTCTCAGCTTTCCCACTTGTAAGATGAGGGCAACCCAATTTATACCCCCATGTAAGCCACAGTGACTCGTCAACATTTGTACAGCGCAGTCAAGATTTCAAGTGTTGTAAAGGCATTGGATAAGAGACAGCACTCAGCTTCATGGTAATCTACAAAATCACAGCAAGGCGCAAGAGAATATGTAAACTGCAAAATAAGTGAGAATTGTTGAGTTTGCAAGGTGTTTTAGAAGCAGTTTATTCAAGTTATGGGAGAGGCCTTAGATCAATGAACTGCAGAGGTATTGAGGAAACTTGAAGCGTTCCATTTACAGTCAGTTCTGTTTACCTAGGGCTTGGCATTCTACTCTTGCTATGTTGGTACGAGAAGAGGATTGTAGTTTCTTTGGGATTCATTTATTCCTGTTGCTTATTCTTCACTAACGATGCGAGTCAGAAAACATTTCTGAAAAATCATGGGTTATTTTTCTGGGAAATTTTTCACTTTAGTTATTTGTATTTTTATGTAAATTGAAAATTGCTATTAAAATCCATGTTTTATATTTAAAATAGTTTTCAATAGTAATATATTTTGATTTCTCATCACCCCTCTCCCTCAGCTTTTATAGCCCTGAGAAATGGTTCCCTCTTTGGCCACAAACATTTCCTCTTCAATCAACTCTCTTTCCTGATATGCAGATTTCCATAGCTTTCCCTCTCCATTAATTCTCTGTGCTTCCTTCATATTTCTGCACTTCCAGCTTAGAGCCAGTAAGGGCAATGGGTGCTGCTGTTAGCAGACAGAAAGAGACCCAATGAAAAAATACTGGGTAAACAAGTTTTGGTGAAATTGCCTAGCCATAAACACAACATTTTTCCATAAAAACTTACAACTCTACTTACAAGAGTAAGGCTCCGAGATCATAGCTGGTAAGCCGCAGGACAGAGAAACTAGCTAACCCACAACTGTGCTCCAGGGAGTACAGAGACAGTATTGGCTCCATGATGGTCACTATGGAGCTTCAGTAATTCTTTATGGACATAAATCAGAGAACTACTTTAGTACCTTTTAGAACAATTGACATGCAAGCGGATTTGTATCACAGGCCAATTGAAAAGCCAGTGGCAGGTCAATCTACCTGCTTCTTACAAATGGAACAAACCAAAATAGCCCTCTTCTTTTTTCATGTCTATCCTGCCAAGGTCAAAAGGGACACAGCACAGAGAGTACATGGGATCTAAGCTGCCCTGAGCTGTTTTCAGGAGGGGCGGGATATAAATATATTAATTAAATAAATAAATAAGAACAAACCCAAAATATATAAGATCCTAGGACTGCTAAAATACTATTTTCTGCACTAAACACAGAAAATCCAGACTCATGGTTTATCCAGATCAGAGTCCTATCTCTGATAGTAACCATTGACAGCTGTAGAAGATGTAAGACCTTTCAGCTAACCTGCACCCAGGAAAATTTCCCCTGACCTTCACTAGCTTAAGGTTAGTTTTTGCCTTGCGACATTGGGGGGGAGGGGGGGGGAAGAGGGGAGAAGAGTCTAGTTGTTAGCTTTTTCGTAACCTCTTGAAGCCCTCCTATGAAGAGATGAGCACTTTTTGAATCCTCCTGGTCTCTCTAATATCATGCAGCGATGAGCTTCACAGGCCAAGTATATACATTGCATCCTACTGCTTCCAGGAATTCACTGATTATTTTAACGACCAAAACAACAGCTTACATTGCAGGAGCCGTACAGAGATGCCAGAGAGCACATAGCTCTTACCATCTTGAGCAACCAGCATCCTGTGGCAGGAAATAGCTAAAATAGGGGAATTTGATTGCCCTATTATATTGTGTAATTTAGCTGCATTCAAACATGAATATTCCTGGCAGGCCTGCAATCAGCAGCACAAATGGGTTATTTGAGCAGGTTAGGCAGTACTTTTAGAAATGGATAAGTTTGATGCCCCCGAGTCAGCACACAGAAGTTAATTTAAGATTACCAATCAACTTGTTGATGTTGCTTTTTTGCAGGTGGCCTATAAAATGCCATTTAATCTCCGGTAGGGATGGGCGAACAGATCGCGGTTCGGGTTCGGCTGCGTTCGGTTCGGCCGTTCGGTTAGTTCACCAGGTTCGGCCGTTCGGGAAATGTTGTTATGGGTGTTTTTGTTGTTTTTTATATGGTTTTTTGGTTTTTTAATTGGGTTTTATATGGTTTTATTTTGTTTTTTATTTGGTTTCTTTGTTTTTATATGGGTTTTTTTATTTATTTATTTTATCTAATATATATCTACACTAAATCTAACTGCTATTAACTATTCTAAATGCTATGAACTAAATGGATTATCTAATAAGTACACAGGCCTACTCCTACAAACACTAAAACTAAATCACTAACGCTATCTCTATCACTAAGCT
>QEPC01013677.1:1099747-1141262 GCA_003113815.1 Sphenodon punctatus
GACTAGCTCAGAAGGTGTTGGGAAGGGGGGAGGCAGATAGTTTCATTTCTTGCAAGCCTCTCCACCCCTGGTGCCTGGAAGTCTGCTCCTCAGTGACTACTACCCCCCCTCCCTGTCACGTTTGACCTTACAGTGAACCTTTTTTTGCCACCCAAACTCACCCGAACGCGATCTGAACTGAACGAACTGTTCGGTCATTTTGACGTTCGGAATTGAGTTTGGTTCGGCCAGTTCGTGTTCGGTTCGGTTGTCCGAACAGGCCGAGTTCGGGCCGAACTCCGAACTTCTGAACCGCGTTCGCCCATCCCTAATCTCCGGACATGAAGACAGAATCTGGGAACAGAGACAAAGTGTTCCCTAGGACTGAACTGTAATCTCTTCACTAGCCAAAAAGCATTTAGGACTGAGCATGTGCAAAACGAACAACAATCATTTCCCCCTGTAATTTACCCACAAAATATTTACTCAAATTAAGCTCCTGACACAATCAGGTTGCTGTTGCTCACTTGCTTTCCCCATGAAGTTACTGATGAGTTACTAAGCAAGCCAAGTGCGTGCACCTGGGAGCTTGCATCCTCGTGAATGTTACACTCCTTGTCACTCCCTCTGTTCTCCTTCCTTTGTCTCACACCCCACCCCCGTCTCTCAGATTGTAAGCCCTAGGGCAGGGACCATGTCTATTCAATTACTTTGTAAAGTGCCAGGTAAATTGCTGGCACTATATAAATGCTTGCTAATAATAATAATAATAATAATAATGATACACAATAAATAGATACACAAAAAATTGAGGAGGGGATGGATATTTTTACCAAAACATTAAAAAAATCAATCCCAACTGCCATAGAATCATGTACTTTTTAAACTGCAAAGCATCCACACTGAGATCTGCCTGCATTCCTGTGTCAAAGACAGCAGCACAACACATTGTCCAAGCAACTTTAATGCCTGACCATTAACAGCCATAGGAGCAGAGAGAAACAGCCCTTGGAGGAGTGGAAAGGATGAGATGGCTGGGAATGGGAGGGGTGGGATTTATGTGATAACACTTTTAAAAAGTTATTGTAAGCTGTCCTGAGCCATTCTTAGGATAGGGCAGGTTATAAATAAGAAACAACAAGAACAACTAAAGGCAGCCTGCTGCTTACACACAAAAAGGGAATTCTTTGCTCATAAAAAGGTAATAATTAAGCAAGTTACCCATGCACATCAGGATCTGCTTAGTGGGTCTCTGAAAACAGTACAGTGGGAACATAAGGATAGCAGGCAAGAACAGGATGTTTAAAGTCATGATATACTTACTGTGGATCCTTTTCTAATAACTGTTGGACCTGAGGGAATTCAAACATCCTCTGGTTAAAAAACTACAACAGGCACTGCCTCACCACCCCCTTGAAGCATGATCTATCTGCTCCATAACACACATCCTTGACACAACGTGCACTTGCCAAGACTCTTTACAAATGATCTTTGCAACTGTGCCAGCCAATAGGGGCTGAAAACTTTCTGAAATGGGCATGTCACACTGCCCAGCAGTACTAATGGATGTTATTCTTAGGCATCAGGACTAGCACACACTACAAGAACACACATACAGATAACCCTCGGCCCAGCTGGGCTGTCCAAGAAATATCTTCCCAAGATTTCTCCGTATGTTGGCCTGTCTCTAACCTTCCCTTTTGAGGAAGGGTTACTGAATGGGTGGCTGCCCAACAGCTCCAGGCTCATCTCAGTATCATTGGATTCCTGGACCCATTTCAGTCAGGCTTCCGTCCTGGGTATGGAACGGAGACTGCACTTTTGGTCGATGACCTGCGCCTGGAGATTGACAAGGGAAATTCTGCCCTATTATCCTGTTAGATCTTTTGGCGGCCTTTGATACAGTTGACCGTGAGGTGTTATTGACACAACTGTGGAACCTTGCAGGGGTGCGTGGGACAGCTTGAGTGGTTCCACTCCTTCATGTCAGAGAGGTCCTAGAGGTGGTGATGGGCAACTGCTTGTCATCCTCTCAGGCCCTCTCCTGTGGGGTCCCATGGGGTGCCATTCTGTCTCCCCTCTTGTTCCAGTGTGTATATGAGGCTGCTGGGTGAGTCATTCAGAAGTTTGGGTTAAGTGCCGTCAGTATGTTGATGATACCCAGCTCTCCCTCTCTTTTTCATCTGACCCAGGCCCTGCAGTCTCGGTGCTTACCCAGTTCCTGGCTGCTGTTGGGGGACTGGATGAAAGGGAGTCGACTTATGCTGAATTCAGACAAGACTGAGTGATGATGGTTGGTCGGCCTTGTGGCCTGGAGGGGATTGGAACTTCTCTTATTGATGGAGTCCGGCCCCCTCTGGTCAGTGTGATCCACAGCCTTGGAGTGCTTGGACCCCTGACTGCACCTGGATTGTCAGGTTGCACCAGTGGCCAGGAGCGCTTTTCACCAACTCCATCTGAAGAGGAAGCTGCAGCCTTTTCTTTCTGATTTACATCTGGCCACTGTCCTCCATGCTTTCATCAGCTCGAGACTAGTTTACTGAAACATGCTCTACGTGGGGCTGCCCTTGATGACTGTTTGGAAACTGCAGCTGGCACAGAATGCAGTGGCTCATCTCCTTTCAGGGGTGAAGCTCCAGAAGCACATTATACCGGTGCTCCATAGTCTGCCCTGGTTGCCTATAGCTTTCCTGGAACAATTCAAGGTGATGGTTTTGACCTTTAAAGCCCTAAACTATCTGGGCCCCACATATCTGAAAGACTGCTTGTCCTTCCATGCCTTATTGAGGCCCCTGAAATTGGCCGGGAGGGAGTGCCTCCCTGTGAGTACCGTCCATTAGTCTTTTTCACACGATGAGGGCTCACAGGGGGGTGTTCTCGGTTGCTGTCCCAATGTTGAGGAACTGCCTTCCCCCAGCAGTTCATTTGAGCCCGAGCATCTTCTGGAGGCACTGTATGACCTTTTTGTTTCTAAAGGCATTTGGTGGGATGGGATTGGGGGTTTGGTGGGTGGGTTAGGTTTGTGAGGGGAGGTGGTATTAGTCTTTTACTGTTTTTATGGACCTTTTAACATGTTTTTGTATGTCTTATACATTATGTTTATATTTTATTTGAAAGCAACCTTGGGCCTTTTTTTTTTTTAGGGAAGGACAGGATAACAAATTTTTAAAAATAAAATCAAATAAATAAAATCCAGAATGCTCTACAACCCTTGGCTGCTAGCAAATGACTCTGAAGAAACTCAACATGCTGCTGTCTGTGCTGCCACTTGGATAGCCTGCACCCGATATGGAGATTCCCCCCACTGCTTTACCAGGGTTGCACACCTGCAATTATTCCCCCTCAGCCTAGTGTTGTCACTGTGCAGACATAGGGTCTATGATGCCATTACCTGCAGGTCAGTGCGTTGTTCCTACACCATGACTGGTGTGATCGCAAAGTGGGGGTGCAGCCTATATCTCCCTTTTTGATACCCACCACTTTAAAGAAAGCCTCAACCACATTCCAAACATAAGAAAGTCTAACAGAATCTACTTTTACTGACAGTCCAATGGTTCTAGTGGCCCAACACTTCCCAGACTGCAGATGTGGTCTGTAAACGGTTTATGAGGCTACGCTAAAGAGGCCACAGCTGGTCCACAGAAACAGTGACGGCAAAGTGGGCTTTGGTCTCCATGCCATTGCCAGAAAAAGAGTGGCAGGGGGAGCTTGGGGGTGAATCATATGTGCTGGTCCTAGCAAGACATCAATTCCTGGCCCTCCCCTTCCCACAGAGGTTTCAGGTTGGAGAAGTGGCACAGAGACTGAAGCCGCTTACTTGGTGCAGTCATAAGTCAGCATGCAATAAGCATGCGCTGGACTGAGGCCATCTCCAGAAGATCAACCAAGGTTATTACAAAAATGTACAATAAGCACAATAGCAATATACAATATAACATTACATCGAAATACCACCTTCAGCAAAATCAAGGTCTTTATATTACCATAGTATCAAATTTATAACAATTTCAATTTACCAGAAAAGAATTGTTATTTTCCTACCCGCCCTAGCTCTTCTAGAGAGCTTGAGTATGGGAGAACTCCTGACCCCTAAGTGATTCAGTCCGAACCCCCAAAGTTTTAAATCAAACTTATCCCAACCCCGGAGGCTCTCAGATCACCAAAGAGGAGTGGTTATAAACATAATTCTTTATACAACAAGAATATTACAAAATGATTATCAGTAATAATACAATAAAAGACCCATTTCCAATGGAAGCCAATCCTTACAACACACACCCCTTTTAAACATATCGAGACTAGGATCCTTCTTTCCAATGGAAATGATTATTATTCTTTATTGCACCCTAGCTCTTCCACGAAGCTTGGGTGCGGGAACCCTTGACCCCTGAATAGCTCAGACCTGGTCCCCACAGTTTGGACTTGATCTTATCCCATAGATTCGTTATACAAACAGAAAGAAATAATAAATGGCAGTAAAAAATACTACAATTCACCATCCCATTTCCGAAAAAATGCAATCCTTGCAGGATACCCCACATTGGTCTCACCAGCTTAACAATCCCTTACTTCCCTTTTAAGTTAACTACAGTACTTTTTACGTCTACGAGCTGCAGCCATGGCAAAGCCAGCCACTGCTCGAGTCAAAGCTGAATCATTGGGGCTAAGAAACTCAAAGAAACCTATATTTACCTCATCTGAAGAGATTGGCAGGGAAGCTGTACAAAGAAGTTACTTACCAGTAACTCTATTCTTCGAGAGAGCTCCGCGAATTCTCACTCTTGGGATTCAATTCCTGATCCGCAGGTACCGGAAAACCTCTAAACTAGCAATCTCCAGGCAGAATAGGCCTGAAAATAGATCTTAAGTTGAGGGCTCCGCCCCTCCCTCCCCCTCCCCTCCTGCGAAAAGAGCGGGAATGTAGTTTCGCGAGAGCAGGAATCTATATATAGGAGGGAGCCCTCGCCGCCTCAGTTCCTTCCAAACCCGTCCCAGGAAGACCCAGGTGACGGGACCTCCGAGACAGAGGGGAAGGTGGGCGGGTCGTGAGAATTCGCGGAGCTCTCTCGAAGTACAGAGTTACTGCTAAGTAACTTCTTTTTCTTCTTCGAGGATCTCCGCGATTCTCACTCTTGGGAGAGTGAAAAGCAGTAACACTAGACCTACCTCAAGGAGGAGGGTGTCTCGGGGGTTCAGTCAATGATGGATCCGAGAACTGCTCTTCCCACTCCCGCATCCCATGTGGCTGCGAGATCCAGAGCATAGTGCCTGGAGAAGGCGTGCCCTGAGGACCATGTGGCAGCTCTGCAGATGTCCAGAATAGGCACCTGTCGAATGTAGGCAATGGAAGAGGTGACTGCGCTAGTGGAGTGTGCCCTGAGGTGAGAAGGAGGTGGTTTATTGGCCCTTTCGTAGAATCTGTGAATGCATAAAAGGATCCAGCTTGAGAGCCTTTGTGAGCTTACCTTAATTCCAATGCGTCAGCCTCCATAGGAGATGAAGAGAGCATCCGATGCTTGTATAGAGCAAGTTCGACTGAGGTGAAGGAGAGGCTCTCTTTACATCGGGGGAGTGAAGTGCCCGGTGTCTCGGGCATGTGTGTGATCGCGGGAAGAAAACTGGTAAGGAAACAGCTTGATTTACATAAAAAGGGGGAAAACAACCTCTGGGAGAAAGCAGGGTCAGTTCAGAGATCCACCTAGTTGATGTATATGGTGGAGAAGCACGAAAGGCTGAGATTTCAGAGACCCTGTGTGCAGAAGTGATAGTTAACAAGAAGGCTGTCTTGATGGAGACATTCTCCAGCAAGGCAGATGCCATAGGCTCGAAGGGAGGGCCCAAGAGGCCAGTGAGGACTAGGTTAAAGTCCTACTGTGAGACCAGCTGCGATATAGGATATGTGTTGACTAGACCTCTCCAAAAGGTCAAGGTGGGAAGAGGGAGCAGCAACATGCAGCTTAAGGGAGGCAATCATGAGTCCCGAAGGGTGCAACTGAAGTGAATAACTGAGAATGTGAGTCATGGATGGGTAGGGTAATGATGGGTAGGGTAGTCAAGTGGATTTAACTGTTTGATAAATATATTAAGGTGTCTGAGATGCAAGGAGGGTCTGACATCCATATCCTTCTTAGGGACAAGAAAGTAATTTGAATAAAATCCAGTGCTTAACTCAGAGGGGGGAACCTTCTCAATGGCTCCTAGCCAGGAGATTCAGGATTTCTTGTAGCATTTGTGGAGTAACCGCAAAGCTAACCTCTATGACCCATAAGTCAGTGATGGTAGCCCACTGGGAGAAGTATGGGCGGAGACGGTTCAGGAATTGCCTATGTAGGCATGCCTCGCTGACCTGCAGAGGCCTAAAAATGCTGCTTAGGGGCCCGGCCAGTGGAGGAGGTGGAGCTGGAGCCACCCCTTTTCCTTCTGGCAGGAAAACTTTTCTGTTCTGCAAGGGAGCAGACTGTGATTGCTGGTACGAAGGAGTGTATGGCCTGCGTGATGTGTTGTTTTCAGGGGCTAGGGCGGAGGAACGCAATCAAGCGTGACGGCGCAGGGAGATGGCCGAGGCCATGCCCCTGATATTGGAGACAGTTATATGCATGTTAGTTGTCAAGTGGAATTGAGCAATATGCATGCCCTCTCTTTGGAGGGCCAGGAGCTGAGCCCATAACCCTTGTTGGTACCCACAGAGGACAGACACATAATAAGCTGCCCTGAGGGAAAGGGTCTCAGAAGAGAAGATCTTGCGTCCTAGGACGTTGAGGCATGTACCTTCCCTATTCACAGACGAGGTTAGGATGCCCCCTGATCTGGACTTAAGGGAGGCAGCTCAACGACTAAGAATAGGAGCCGAGTGCCAGTGGAACACCTCATAAACCTTTTAGATAAGGCATAGAGAGAACTGCCAATTTATTGGGGGGAGGGGGGAGGCCCACACTGTCTAGCTGGTTCTAAGAGTTGGTCTAGTATAGGGATGGAGATGTGCCCTGTATCTCTGGGCTCCAAGATACCAAACACCGGTCCAGACTGAGCTCGCTTGACCACCTTAGTGGGAAGCTTAGGTAGTGCAGCAGAGGGGCGTTTAAGAAAAGCCTGGAAGGGCTTAACGTCCTCAGTGGAGAGGTTGGGTTGGGGTCGGAGGTAGTGTGGACTGCGCCGAGGGTAGAAACCCAGCAGGCGCGGGGCAATCGTTGAACAGTGTCTCGATGAGGGAAGTCCCCGACAGGGGTGCTGACTTTATGCCCTGGTGATGCACAGATCCAAGAGGCTTTGTCAACTGTGGAACTGGTACCATGGGGGTAGCCGGTACCACCGGTACAGGGGGTGGCAGAGGCTGAAGTGGCATTGGCGAGGCAGTCTATTGCACAGGGGAGCAGGAGGCCAAGACACCAATGCCGTGGGTGGTGGTCGTGGTGGAGTCAGAGGTACAAAGGGTGGTGCTGGACGTGTAGCCAATGAAGTGTCCTGCATCACTGTACCAGTGAACAGTGATGATCTCCTGCGAGAGCGGTACTCATGGTACCAGGAGTCAGCAGATCATAGATCTGGATCTGTGATCCGCATGAGCAGTCCCTCTGTGGGAATAGCCAAAGGTCTGGTAAGGTAACTCCCATGCCGGACTGTGCCTAGGGGATCGAGAGTGGGAATGGTACCGTTGGTATCAGCAATGTCCCTCAGGGGAGCGGTTGCGACAAGGCACATTAGGCGGGAGCACAGGAATGGTACCGTTGGTGTCGGTAGTGTCCCTCAGGGGAGTGGCTGTGATGAGGCACATTAGGCGGGAGCGCCGGGGAGGGCTGCTGCTCACTCACCCGTGCCGCAGCTGGAGCGTGGTGAGGCAGCCTGTGACTAGACACTCGGAGACTGTTCCATGCTCTCTAGGGGCTCGGAAAACATGGTCTCCACCATAAAGGTTCTGAGCGGAGTGTCAGCGCTGAGAGACCGCTTCTTTCTTCCCCCTTTTCAGCTTGCCTCTCTCTCTCTTTTTTCTTTTTTCTTTTGGGAGACGGTAGGGGTCCTACCAGCCGACTCAATGGGAGTAGGTATAGAGGTACCAAGAGTCAGAGCAACCGGTGGGGATGGTACCCATGACAGTGCCGAGGCAGGCGGCGGCAGTGGGAAGATGAGCACCCTGTCTTGGGGTTGCTCCGCCGTGCCAGTAGGAGCTAAAGGCCTGTCCGAGGGGCTGGACGTACTCACTATTGCTGCCAGAGCCTGCGGAGTCAACAGGTCCAGGAGACACAAGGCTCAAGTGCGTTTGGTGCGAGCCAAGAGGGAGGCACAATGAGGGCACTTGCGGGAGTAATGTCCCTCGCCCAAACAGGACAGGAAATGCTGTCGTCTTTGACGCCCGTGGCTCCACCGGGTGGCAGAGAGCAGTAATTCCCGTGAGGGGAGCCCACAAGGGGCACTGCGTCGCTGAGGAGAAAGAACAGCGCAACCCCTGAAGGGTGTCCGCAAGGGGTGACTGTCTCTCCATTCATAGAAGTTGGTCTTCTTCTGGAGGTAAAAGCTGAAGCAGAAGAATTGAAGTCATTAGACTGCTGAAACACGTTGAGAAACGTGGAGGTCTTCTAACGCAGCACGCTTGGAAGGAACTGAGGCGGTGAGGGCTCCTCCTTCCTATATATAGATTCCTGCTCTCGCGAGACTACGTTCCCACTCTTTTTGAAGGAGGGGGAGGGAGGGGCAGAGCCCACACCTTAAGATCTATTTTCAGGCCTATTCTGCCTGGAGACTGCTAGTTAGAGGTTTTCCAGTACCTGCGGAGCAGGAAGTGAATCCCAAGAGTGAGAATCGCGGAGATCCTCGAAGAACAAAGTATTTTTCCCTCAGGTCTACCAGGGATGGACACCAAAAAAGAGCATTGGGGGTGGGGGTGTGATTCAGGCTCAATAAGTCCACAAAGAGTACAATATCGATTTTCCCTAGGGGTCCCTCAAAAAATGCTGATGAATAAGTATTGCATCTAAGTTGGGTAAAGGCCAGTCTTGCTGCTGCATCCGACCAAACAAATACATAATTAATTTTGGCCCTATCAGGGGCCGGGGAAAAATATAGTCACATTAAACAACACTGGTCCCAGTACAGATCCCTGGACTCTGGGGCACCGCACTATTTACTTCTCTCCATTGCAAAAACAGACTTGCATTTGTTAAATCCATGCTGGCTTTGCCCCATTAAGCAATGCTTATCAATATGCCCAGTGATTCTGTTCTTAATTATAATTCCCACTATTTTGCCCAGCACAGATATCAGGCTCACCGGTCTGTAGTTTCCAGGATTGCCTCTGGAGCCCTTTTTTAAATATTCAGATTGGTCACAAGATAAATTTGATTCAAGAATGCAACTCTAACAAAAGAATCCCAAAATTCCCTAACATCTTGCCCTACTCACAAGTCCATGTTACACAGCTAGATGTCTGTAGCTGGGCCCTTTTCTTCTTAATGTATTTTGGTAATACAGTCCCTGTAGTAAAACCCTGTAGGAATTTCATTACTGACAGCAGTTTCCACCTGTATGAGGTAGAAGACAGTGTGGGAATGAAAAAAAACTTGGGTAGACATCATGAGCAGGTTGGCATAAGTCTGCAAATGCCATTTTCCAAAATGGCCACCAGTTGTCCTCCTGCAGCACCTAACACATGAAGTATGGCACCTACAACCATGAAATCTATGTTAAATGATAGGTTTTGGGGTGCAACACCACCAATTGTGACATCCCCAAAGCTGTATTAGTGACTGCAACTTAGTGGCATTCATTTGGGGGAAACCAGCTGTTTGTGAAAGCTGCAGTGAGGACATTACCCCCAATATCTCCCTCTGCATTGTATGTCAGGAAAACCTGCCTGGTGTAAAAACCACATCATCTGAAAATGGTAGAAAACAAATCAGGAGGCTGCCAACATTCGGAAGGATGTTGTTGCCAAGCAGGTTAAGTTGGTAGATAGTTCATAGTTTGTCTGCCCCATCATTAACCAGTGTTACAAAACGTACACCATGAAAAAGACTTTGGAGAAACTAGCAGAGGCATCATGTATGCAAGATGACAGCCAGTCTGTGGAAAGGGATAACAATACAAGCAGCAACATGATAAGAACGAGGTCCAGTTCTGTGGCATAGCCACCTCCTTCTAGTGAACTCAAACCAGATTGACTGCAATGTGTTGTGTGCGGTCAAATCTAGCACAATAGTGTCAGAAGCAAGTTCTGCATATGAAAGAGTGGCAGAGCACAGAGATTATTGACAGCAGCAATGCTTGAACGATGAAGCGTATGAACAAATTGCTGACGTGGATGAAGAATCTCATGTTTTTGGAGCCAATCTCTTGTACCACAAGGCCTGTTTGGAAACGTATCTTAAGAAAATATAATCACCAGAAGTATTACATCAAAACAAGATGTCAGTCACCCAAGAGAAAGGCTTTTGAAGAAATAAAACCCAACCTTAAAAAATTGCTTGATCGTGGCTATGGGGTTTTCTTGTTGGATATTTGTGATGTTACGGATGATGTGAAGGGAGAAAACGTTAGAGGTCAAACTGTGACTTCTTGAATCCTTTATGGATACAGTTCAGTTCTGTCCTTCAGAACAGAAAAATAAAACTGTTATGGTGTTCTCATCAGAGCTTCAATTTTGGTAATGAAATTCCTATGGCGGTCTGTTACAGAGACAGGACTATGGTGCTTCTCGGTGCTTTCCCCCTTGAAGTCTTTGTCCCCCTTCTATACTTTCTTGATGGCTCCCAGAAGATTCTCCCCTTTTCTTTTTCTGGAGCATTTGCTCAGTTTCTGGAAGCTACTGGTAATTCAAGTACCCTCTATTAACACTTCTACATTATAATTATCTTCCTTTTCTGTCCCAACTTCTGCATAACCGGAATCTCACGTGTAGAGTCCCGCAGGGTTCTATTCTGTACCTTTTCCTGTTCAACGTGTACATGCAACCTTTGGGTGAGGTCATGAGAGGGTTCAGCGTGCGATGTCATCAGTATGCCGATGATACACAACTCTATCTCGTTTTCTGGAGACCGAGGTCCGGCAGTCTCGGTGCTTACCTGGTGCCTGGCAGCTGTGGTGGACTGGATGAGGACGAACAGTCTGAGGCTCCTGACAAGATGGAGGTGATGTTGGTGGGTATGGCTGGGGTGGTGGTGGTTCCTGTCATTGGCGAGGTCTCCCCCCCCCCCCAGCTGCTCAGGTTTGTAATCTGGGGGTGCTTGTCGACCCGCAACTCCGCCTGGATTGTCAGGTGGAAGCTGTGGCGAGGGGAGCATTTCGCCAATTGCATCTGGTGCGATGGCTGCAGCTGTATGTCTCCGGCTCGGATCTGGCCACCATCATCCATGCTTTCATTACCTCTTGACTGGACTACTGTAACGTGCTTTATGTGGGGCTACGCTTGACGACGGTCTGGAGGTTGCAGCTGGTACAGAACAGGGAATTGGGGCTCTTATCTACGAGTCCCTATTCTGCTCGGGCTGGGTCAGTCCATCTTGTGGGTAACACTGCACCTTGGGCAGCAGGAGCAAGGATTTGAGAAAACTGAACTGCACATGCGTGGGGTCACCCTCTACACAATTTAGTTGTAGTACAGCCGACAAATCTGCAAAGGACTCAAGAGAGGATTAATAGGACCCCCAAAGGTCAGCTGCACTGATAGTTCCCTGGCCCCCACTGTCGGGAGGGCCGATGGACTGGTCCAGCCCGAGCAGAATAGGGACTCTCAGGTAAGAGCCCCAATTCCCTGTTCTGCTCTGGGCTGCTGGCCAGTTCATCTTGTGGGATGTACCCAAGCGGTAGTAGAAGATGAGGGAGGGAGGACAGTGACGCTAAGGTAGAACCACCAGGAGGACACGCCTGCTGAATGCAGCCTCCGCTGACTGGCAGGTGTTTAATTTGTAGTGCCTGGTGAAGGTGTGGAGGGAGGCCCAGGTGACTACCCTGCACACCTCATCGTAAGCGGTTCTGGCTGCAAAGGCTGCCAAGGTGGCTGCCCCCCGCATGGAATGCGGCCAGATCTTCTGTGGTGGAACCGTCCCTTTGGCCTTGTATGCCTCAGTGATGCAAGCCACCACCCATCGGGATATGACAGCCTTGGAGGCCTTAGAACCCTTAAGTCCAGACCTTATATTGATGAACAAGACTGAAGCTGAGCGGAAGGAAGCTGTGCATTTGATGTAAATCCGCAGAGTCCGCCTGACGTCGAGGCAGTGCCAATCCCTTTCCCTGGGATGTGATGGGTTGGGGCAAAAGGATAGCAAGATGATATCCTGACTTCTATGGAACAGGGAATTAACCTTCGGTAGGAAGGCCTGGTCTAGGCGAAGGACTACTGAGTCCTTGTTGAAGCAGCAGAAATTTGTCTCTATTGAAAGTGCCCCCAGCTCGGACATGCGCCTAGCGGAGGTGATTGCAACGAGGAAGGCGACCTTGATTGACAGGAAGAATAGGGACACCTTCTTGAGGGGTTCAAAGGGATGATCGTGGAGAGCCCCTAGAACCAGGTTCAGGCTCCAGGATGGAAACCTGTGGACTACGGGGGGGGGGGAAGCCATGGCTCCGGTTAGAAACCTTCTGATGAGATGATGGCCAGCTACCTTGAGGCCCTTGGCGGGCAGAAAAACAGAGTCCAGAGCGGCCACCTGTCTTGAGAGAGTATTGGGCTTTAGGCCGCTGTCTAGTCCCTCTTGTAGGAACTCGTGGATCTGAGGAATGTGAACCTGCTCAGGGTCCAGGGACCTCCTTTGGCACCAACCTCTGAAGGCCCTCCACGTTGACTGGTAGATCCTACAGGTGGAAGGTCTTCTTGAAGCCAGTAAGGTGTTCATTAGGGCATCAGAGAATCCGAGCCTTTCTAGAGCCAAGCGCTCAATTTCCAAGCAGCTAGTCTCAGGTGGGCCAAACCCTTGAAGAGGAAGGAGCCCTGGTGGAGGAGGTGTGGGACTTGTGTGTGTGTGTGGGTGGGGTGGGGTGGGGGGTGTAACAGGGGAGAGGAGACTGCCAGTTCGATTATGTCAGAGAACCAAGGTCTCCTCGGCCAGAACGGAGCCACGAGAACGAGAATGACTCTCTGACCTGGCCTTCGCCAGAGTTCGGCCGATTAGGGGAAACGGGGGAAAGGCGTATAGGAGCCCTAGGGGCCAGGGGGAGCTAAAGGCGTCTACGCCCTGGGATCCGTGGGCTCACATTCAGGAGAAAAGGGGCGCTTTTGCATTGTGGGGCAATGCGAAGAGGTCCCACTGTGGGCTCCCGTGGGTTGACCTGATGAGTTGGAAGGCCTCTGAGCACAGGGACCACCCTCCCGGGTCCAGACGTTGTCTGCTGTGCCAATCTGCCTCCGTGTTTTCCTCCCCTCTGATGTGAAGGGATGTGAGCGACAGGAGATGGTTTTCTGCCCAGGACAGGACTCCTTGGCCTCTGCATGAAAGGCTCTGCTCCTTGATCTGCCCTGGTTGTTTAAGTACGCCTTTGCTGTGGTGTTGTCTGTGAGGACTAGCATGTGAGAATTTCAAACGTGAGGGAAGCTGAGGAGGGCTAGTCTGATCGTTTTGAGCTTGAGCAGGTTGATGCTTTTTGTTGACTCCTCCTCTGACCAGAGCTCTTGCACGGTCAGGGACTGCGAGTGGGCTCCCCAACTGGTCAGACTGGCATCTGTAGTGATGGTTACTCTCTGGGGTTCAGAGAGTGGGGAGCCCTGCCGGATGGGCTTGCTGGTCAACCACCAGTGCATGGAGGTTTTGAGTCTGGCAGGAGGTGAATCCAGTGGTTGCGGCCGTAATTGAGGCGAGTCTGCCATGGCCTGAGGAGCTGTTGAAGTGGATGGAAATGGAAGTGTGCCCAGGCTATCTGTTGCGTGCAGGATACTAGAAGGCCCAGGAGACTTGCCAGGAACGTGAGGCGAAGTTTGGGGCTGGACACGAGGAGACTTATCCCGCGTCCTATCTTCTCCTGGCATGGGCAGGGAATGAAGACTCTGTCCCTTGCTGTATCTATTATGACTCCTAGAGGTTCCAGGCGTTGACCGGGGCTTAGGTGGCTTTTCTGACTGTTGACGAGGAAGCCGTGTGTCTGAAGGTAATTGAGCGTCCTCTGTATATGCCTGCAGGCCTTGTCTTTGGACGACGAGCGGATGAAGAGATCGTCCAAGTAGGGGTGGACGTGAATCCCTGCTAGGCGGAGATTTGCCATGAGCGGCACCAGTATCTTGGTGAAGGTATGGGGTGCTGACTCCAGGCTGAATGGAAAGGTGACGTACTGCCAGTGGGTGCCATCATACACAAACCCGAGCCATTTGCAGTGTCCTGGAAAGATGGGCCCATGGAAGTATGCTTCCTTCAGGTCCAAGGATGCCAACCAGTCCCTTTTGTGAACTGCCTGGCAGATGGTTTTCAGGGTCTCCATCCTCTTCTTCATCACTCTCCGGTTGAGGCACGTGAGATCAAAGACGACCCTCCACCTGCCGGATTTCTTTGGAACGAGAAAGAGGATGGATTAGAGACCCAGCCTGTGCTGGGTCGGAGGGCCTGACTTGATGGCTCTTATGGTGTGCAATCGATGGATCTCTTCTTGCATGGTCCGGTGTTTCTGCAACCTGGAAGATACAGGGGAGGGGAGGAATCTGTTCGGAGGAGGAGAGGAAAGCTTGATTGAGTAGCCCTGAGCTATGCTCTCCCTTACCCACGTGCGTCGGAGACTGAAGCTTCCCAGACTGGAGAGAAAGCCTGGAGCCTGCCTCTGATGCATGTGGAGTGGTCAGTTCTGCTTCCTTGGGGGGTGGGCCAGAGGGTCTATGACGAGGTGGAGACTAGTATTTCTTCTTTCCCTGCCAGCTGGGCTTGTTTTTGAACTGTCTGGGGAAGGGGGCTTGTGTTGGACCCCTTCGAAAAGCAGCTAAGTCTCCAGTGAAGCAGCCGGGGCAAAAGGAACTCTTCTTGTTGACCACCTGCTGCAGCGTAGTGCGCTTGGTTTTTTTGTTGGCATCAGCCAAGACCTTGTCCAGACAGGTGCCGAAGAGTTTGCGCCCCTGATACGGCCCATCGATCAACAGGTTTTTGGCTGTAGGGTCCCCGTTCCAGGACCTCAGTCAAAGACGTCTGCGAGTGACGACGCTTGAAGCCACTGCCCTCGAGGCGGCCACCAGGGTATCTGTAGAGGTATCCGTGATGAACGAGATTCCCAGCATTATGCGGGATGTGAGGGCCTTTGCTTTCCTCTCGGAGACTTCTAGGCTCTGCACCTCCTGGAACCAGGATATTAGGGCCCTGGCAACGTAGGAGGTCGTGGTCGCCATACTCATGAATATGGAAGCGGCTTCAAAGCCCTTTCGCAGAACCCCCTCTATGGTCTTATCAGTGGGGTCCTTGGGGTAGCAGTCCCCCTCGGTAGGGAAGAGGGTCTTGCCAGGCGACGGAAACTGCGGCTGTGTCCATCTTGGGTTGATGGAAAAGAACCCCTCTACGCTGAGTGAATGCATAGAGTGGCTCTTGAGATCTGGGCAGCCTGTGAGAGTGGGTGGGCTGTTTCCACTCATTTAAGATGAGCCTCTCAAATGCCTTATCCAGGGGCAGACCCTTGTCTGGCTTATGCACCCTGGGGATATGAGCTCTTGCATCCTGATCATCCTCTGAGTCTGAGGACTGGGACTTGTGAGCCTTTTAAGCTGAAGGGTGCGAGCTGTGTCGCATCAGATCGTCCCTGTACTGGGCAGGGCATTCCCTCCCGTGGTCAGTGGTGGTGGCAGCCTGGGTCCCCTGCTCCTCCAACAGGGAGGGCTCTCCCTCTGAGTCCCCCAGCTCTCCTTCCTCCTCTGAGGAGGAACTGTGCAGAGAGTCATTGCGAGCCCTAGGCGGGCTGCGGGAAGGGGAGTGGGCTCTGGAAGGAGAGTCCTGAGCAGAGGAAGAGAGATCCACCTCAGAGTCATCTGGGGAGTTGAGGAGACGGGCCATCCTGGACTTTTCCAGGGCCTTTGAGCCCCCCTGGCTAGGGCCCGCTTGTTGGAAGGGGCCCTATGCAAGCCCCGGGGTCTTTTATTGGGCTGGTGAATTACAGGGTCCTCGAGCCTGTCCAGACGGGCCATAATTCTGTGCAGGGTGTTTGCCAGGTCTAGGGACAAGACACCCTGATCTGGAAGAGAGCGGCTGACACCTGGGAGCGGAGCTGTGGGGGCCACTTCACCCTCCTTGGTGAGAACTGGAGGGTAGGATCCCCCTGATCTTGCCCCCTCACCCCCTGGTCATCCCCCTGTTCCACTGGGGAGGCCACCTTCCTCGCCTTGCCCATGTCCGGTACCTGAGACCCAGTCCTGGGTCGAGGAATCCCTGTGACATTTGGGGCTGGATGCAGCAGGATCCCGCGAATGGGGTAGGGAGATGTGATCTCCGATGCAGCCAACGTGATGGTGAGGCTGCTGCTGTGAGCGGTACCTTCGCTGGCTGCTCTGGTGGGAGGACGCCAGCTCCTTATCCTGGCGGTGGCAAGATGGAGTGGAGGCAAGTGCAGGCGGTGGCTGATCTGGTGGCAGCGTGGTGATTGCGCTCCTGGCTGCTGCTGGGACCTTGGGACCTGGGAGAGTCGCAGGTCCCGGGTTGAGGTAGAGAGGGAGGGGAATCCGGGAGCCAAGGCCAGGTGCAGGCTCCCGGCTCGACCGGCGTCCGCGCAGCCTGGAATTCACTGGAGCCACATGGTTCCAGGAGGCGCTGGGAATTCCTGGCGCTCCACGCTCTCGCGACCTTCTCTGCTCTCTTTTTCTCTTCTCCCTTGTGTTCTTCCTTTTTTTTTTTTTTTTTTAAAAAAAGCGACTCATCTGGAGCCGGGGGAAACTGCTCCTGCCAGCAAGGAGGCAGGAAGGAAACTGAATTGCATAGAGGGTGACCCAGTGCATGCGCAGTTCAGTTTTTTCAAATCCTGCCTCCTGCTGGCCATGGCGCAGTGTCACCCACAAGATGGACTGGCCAGCAGCCCAGAGCAGAACGTGGCGGCTTGTCTCCTAACGGGGACGGGCCGCCGCAAGCACATTACACCTGTGCTCCGTACTGGCTGCCTGTTGTCTTCCGGGCCCAATTCAAGGTGTTGGTTATGACCTATAAAGCCCTAAACAGTTTGGGTCCTGCTTACCTGCGAGACCGCCTCAGGTCCCGTGTCATTTTGCAGCCCTTGCGGTCGGCCGAGGGCACCCAACTCAAAGCCCCCCGGGTGTGCCGGGTGGCGACGGCAGAGAGGGTGCTCTTGGGGGCCGGACCTTGGCTGTGGTACTCCCTCCCGTTGGAGGCCAGTCTGTCCCTGGACCTCCCCTTTTTCCATAGATGATGTAAGACCTGGTTGTTACGCCGAGCCTTCAGTGAGGGGGTGGGGGGAGGGATTTTATTTTGCCTTAACTACTGCCAAATTTTATCTGCTCCAAGCTGTCAGTGTGCAGGAGGATGTGGGATACAAATTTTTGTATAAATAAAAAATATATAAATAACTTATTTTGGGCTCACATTCTGTTTTCCAAACTTGTTTTCTTTGTATTATCTCCATATACAAATTTCCCCTTCTGTGGACGCAGTGTTTCTAGAGTCAAGTCCAATGACCCCAAACTTGTCATGTTTTACATAATGGTTTCAGAAGTACATGTGAATTGTTAATTCACATGAAAATCACAATTCATGCATGCTATATACGTGTTGTTTTCATAAACCCTGTCACAAACCTCAACAGTTTTGTTTTTTTAAAGTTAAAGACACATGCTTTGGCCTAGGTATTAAGCCCTGGCTGGGCTCCCCTCATATTCTAGAATGCCTTGCAGTCTTGGGGTCAAATTCTTATTTTAACTTTGGTATTGCTTCATTTTGTTTACTCTTCTTTCTCCTCTTGTCTGTTTTTCAGAGTAATGTGCAAGACTAAGACTGCCGTAGCAGGTCAGACCAATGGTCCATCGAGCCCAGCACCTGTCTCCAACAGTGGCCAATCGCAGTTGCTTGGAAGTACCCAACAGGTCACAATGGGGTGACCCATTTCCTGTTTTTCACTCCCAGCTCCTGACAGTAAGAGGGTACATTCCCCAAACCTACCTGGCTAATAGCTACAAATGGATCTATCCTCCAGAAACTTGTCCAATCCTTTCTTAAAACCAGCTATACTACTGGCCTTGACCACATCTTCTGGCAACAAATTCCATAACTTAATTGTGCATTGCGTGAAAGAACTTTGTTTTAAAATCTGTTACCTGTTAAGTTTCATGGAGTGTCCTCTAATTCTAGTACTATTGAAGAGGGTAATAACCATTCCCTATTAAAATGTTCCATACCTCTCATTTTATAGACTTCTATCATATCCCCTCCCAGTTATCTCTTCTCCAGGCTGAAAAGCCCCAACCTATCCAGCCTCTCTTCGTAGGCTGTTCATAAATTTCATACCCCTTATCATTTTTGTTGCCCTTCTCTGTACCTTTTCTATTTCTACTATATCTTTTTTGAGATGGGGCGACCAGAACTGCATGCAATATTCAAGGTGTGATTGCACCATAGATTTATATAGTGGCATTATGATATATGAATAATTCCTAACATCCTATTTGCTTTTTTGACCATCGGTGCATACCGAGATGAGGATTGCAATGCATTGTCTACAATGACTCCAAGGTCCTTTTCCTGAGTGGTAACTCCTACTTTAGAACTCAGAATTCTGTACATAAAGTTTTGAGTTTTTCCCTATGTGCATCACTTTGCATTTGTCTGCATTAAATTTCATCTACCATTTAGACACCTACTCACCCAGTCTCACAGGATCCTGCTGCATTTAAAAAAAATAATTATATTTTTATTTTTTTGACAAAATATGCACATAAACAAGTACAAACATATTTACAACCACAGTCCATGACACCAAGGACAACCCCACCACTTATCTTTCCTTACTGATGATCAAATGTCCGTTAAGCAAATCGTAGTGACTTTGCTTCTTTCTCGACGCAAGGTCGTAATAATGTCCCAGCACAGGTTCCAGACGAGATAGAAGTCATCCATTTTGTCCTCCACTTCTGCCATTAACTCTTTCCATCGTGATCATATACCAGTCTATTCCTCCATTTTGTTATTGTAAGACCTTGAGCCGATTTCCAAGTACATGCTATTGTATGAATCGCAGCCAACCGTAATTGATGGCATGCCTTTTGTCGATGACCGAGTACCCCCGTTTCCGGGAATATTCCCAATAATGCCAATTCTGCGGAGAAAGGCACCTCCGCAGCAGCTACCTGCTTAATATGTGGCCAGATCAACTGCCAAAACTTATTCACTCTCTGGCAGCCCCACCAGCAGTGACTGTAAGAGCCCTCCTCCCCACACCCTCGCCAACACAGATCAGGATAGTTTCTATTAATTTGATGCAGCCTCTGGGGGGTCATATACATCCTCAGGCTCAGTTTAATCTGTTCTTTTATAGGGCCCATGAGCATTTATTCATTGTAGCCCAGAGTTTTCGTTCTTCCTCTGGAGTGATGACCTTCTCCAGGCCTCGTCCCCATTGAGCAAGGTAACTTACATCTGGAGGGTGGTAAGTAGTATATAACTCCCTATATATTCTGGACAGAATTTTGCTCTCGTCTGTATTATCCATAATAACTTTTCCAGTCCCATTTTTTTCCTACTAAAGTGTTCCTTGTCCTCTGTCTTTGTGAATATTGACCTCAATTTCATATAGTCGAGAAAGGGGATTTTTTCTTTCAGGGCATTCTCTAACTCTTCTTGTGTTTTAAACGTCTCGTTGTTAAAAAGCTGCGCTGCCTTTACGAACCCCTTTTTGTGCCATTTATCTTTCATTTCTTTCTTGAATCCACAACGTTTTGTGACCTCTCCAAATAATGGAGTATAGGGCATTTTCCCTTGCATGATATCTAATCTCCTTGTACAAATATTCCAAATTTTTAAAGCCCAGCCCACAAATGGATGCTCTTTGTCCTTAACCTGTGTGGGTTTTACCCCCTCCAGAATCCATTTTTTTAGATTTAATTCTTGATGTAAAAATTGCTCTAACTTCACCCAGTTTGGAATGAAAATGTCCTCCTCTTTTGCCCAGATCTTAATAGCTCTGAGGCTTGACGCCCTGTGATACAACAATGTCTGGCAGTTTTAGCCCCGCCTCCCCTTTTCACTTTGCGTGAACATTATTGCTTTTCTAATTCTAGGTTGATGATTTTTCTAGATAAAGCCAGTTATTTTGTTAAACACATTATAAAATTGTACAGGGAGTTCTATAGGCAGGGCCAGAATAATGTATAGAAATCTTGGTAGAATCATCTTTTTAACTAAATTTATACACCCTATCCAAGATATTTGTAGGCTCTGCCAAGACTGGATTTTAATTTTATATTCTTCCAATAGGTTCTGATAATTTCTCTTATATAACTGTTTCAAATTTTTAGGAATGTTTATTCCTAGATATTTAATGCTATGTTTTTGTAACCTAAATGGGCTTAGTTTCTCTAAATCCTCTTTAGGCATATGATGTTGATTAAATAACATGTGGGATTTATCTTTGTTAATTTTGTATCCAGATACTTGACCGAAATCGTCCAAAAGTTGCAGAAAAGCCAGGGCCGTTCTTTTTATATCAGTCATAGAAATAATCGTATCATCTGCATAAGCTGCTACCTTATATTGTTCCTGATCTGCCTGTACTCCTCTGATATCCTGCACTTGTCGTCTAATTGCTGCCAGCAAGGGTTCTAACGCCAGGTCAAACAGAAGAGGGGAGAGAGGGCAGCCCTGTCTTGTACCTCTGTTCAGTGTTCAAGGTGAAAAAAGGTGTTTTCTCTCCATTCACTATCAGCGAGGCTTTTGGCGATTTATATATTATTTTGATTAGGTCTAGAAACAGTCCCTCAATTCCCATTTTTTCTAATACTGCAAACTAATATTTATGTTCCAAAAATCAAATACTTTTTCAGCATCTAGAGATATAATAGCTGTAGGGATCTTTTCTTTTTGTATTAATATAAGAAAAGTAATTAACATTGTCCATTTATCTAATCCGAGTCTTCCAGGTAAGAATCCAGTCTGGTCCTTTCCCACTAGGTGATCAATTATACTAAATAGTCTGTTAGCCAGTATCTTTGAAAAGATCTTAAAATCTAAATTTAGTAACAAAATTGGTCTATAGGATCCACAACACTCTGGGTCACGCCTGGGCTTTGGACACTGTGCAATGTTAGTCTCATAAAATGTTTGGGGCATTTTATCATCTGTAATACAAGAGTTGTATACCTGGGTCAGAATTGGTGCCACCTCATCTGCAAAACTCTGAAAGAACTCGCTGGGCATCCATCAGGGCCACTTGCTTTATTTTTTGGCAATCTCTTAATTACCCAAGCTGTTTCTTTCACTGTAATTGGGGCATTCAGGAATTCTTTTTGTTTTTCAGATAGTGTAGGTAGAACCACTCATTTTTAAAAAGTTTGTATCTTCTCTTCTGCTGGAGTTTGTGACTTGTATACTGTTCCATAGTATTGTGCGAAGTAGTTTAACATAGTCTCATCTGATAGACCTCTTTCTCCTCTTCTGATCTAATAAAGGGTATTATGGATTTTTGCCTTTTTTCTTTACTTGCCATGCCAATACCTTATCTGTTTTGTTATTTTTATTTAAATAAAATTGTTTGGTATACCTGATTTTTTTATTACTTCCTCAGATTCTAATGTTAATTTTCCCTTTTATATCATTCTCTAGTTCCCTATCTTTTTGATTTCTTTTATTTAGCGTTTTAAATTGTAAATAAAGCTCATGCACCTGCTCTCTTTCTTTTCCCCCCAATAGGCTACCTGGGATATAAAATGACCTCTCAACACCGCTTTTGCCGTTTCCCAAATCAATTGTGGGGATGTCTCATCCGCCATGTTATTCTTAATAAAGTCTTTAAATTCTTCCTTTATTTTGTCTATTATCGCTTGATTGAATAGACAAGTTTTTGGCAGTCTCCAAACTGCACCTATTCTTTTTCTCTTATTTTCTCCCCATTTAATATTCAATATCAGCGCACTGTGATCTGTAAAGGCTGCCAGCATCGTCACACATCCTGAAACACTTCCCAACCCATCCCCTCCCGTCATGAAATGGTCAATCATGGAGCTCGTCTGATGCCTATTTGAATAAAATGAGAGGTCAGTCTCATTTGGATGTAGTGTCCTCCATATGTTGATCAACCCATTTTTATCTAGCAATTCTTTAAAAAAAATTTGGCAGGGTTCCAACGGCAACCCATTCGATTTGTCCAGGACAGTTAGCGGACAGTTAAAGTCTCCTCCCAAAATTAATGTGCCTTCCTTTTCTTCTTTAATTTTTTGTATGGTCTTTTGAAAAAAGGGTAGGGAATTCCCATTTGGGGTGTAAATGTTAGCTAGTGTAATTTTAATATCACCTAACTTCCCCACCAACAACATGAATCTTCCTTTCTCATCTTGTATTTTTTTGGTTTGTACAAATTTCAACTGTGTAGACCAGCCAATTATTATCCCTGCTCTTTTTTTCTTAGCATTCCCATATATCAAATAAAACCTTTGGTTCTTAAATCTGTTATCCTTTCTCAACAAATGTGTTTCCTGTAAAAATACAATTTGTGGCTTAATACCATTAATATAGTTCCATACCCTCTTTCTTTTTATGAGGTTGTTTAATCCACATACATTTATACTTATCAGTTTAAGGTCTCCCATTGTGTCTCCCATATGCTGTCCTTTTACCTGACCTGGCATTTGGTTTCCTTCTATTCTTTACACTTGCTATCTTATCTTGTATTATCTTTGTTTTCCCTACCATTTAGAGATATGTTCTCGGTGTCATCAACTGAAATAAACCAACATCAGCAAAACAACTGCTGAAACTCCATATGACCAAACCAACACACATATCAACCCTCCTCTAACCCTGGAAACTTGGGGGGAGAAGCCAACAATAACGCGTCTGTAGTAGCATGGTCTCCCATCCTAGCCCTCATCCTTTTAGTGTTATGAATCTTGACATAATTGACGCATCATTGCCTTCAATAATTTACCTTCCACGTAGTACTTTTTCCTTAGCTTAATTCATCTGTTACCTGTCTCAGTTAACCAGAGAGTAAGCTGTCAATTTTTAACTGCCTTAGTTCATGTCCTCTCTTTTATGTGACTTGCATTAATAAAAAACAAATCCTCAGATTTCATATTGCCATGGGACCTATCATCTCTGTTACATGGCTTAAATTAATAAACTCAATTTTCATCTCTGTTACATGGCTTAAATTAATAAACTCAATTTTCAAACTGTCCTGGGTCATATCATTGGATACATGGCTTAAATTAATAAACCTAGTACGCCAACAATTTTCATACTGCCTTAGTTCATATCATCTCTGCTGAGTATTATAACATAATAAAAGCAAGACCTGTGTCCTTGCCATTCACTACTATCATGTCTGTTGATAGTTTAAATCCATTAATGACTCTGCTTAACGAAATATTTCCCCTTCCCCACCCCCTTGTTGTGTATTGTAGGTTGAGAGATGACATATTCCTTCATATTGTCCTCTCTACCATTTAGTTTAATGTAAATGAAATTTATAATTAACCTATGTAATCCACCATAGCTCTGCCAATTCTGCTTGACATTATAAACCAACACAGTACCATTTTTTTAGATCTTGTCTCAGCCTACTGCTGTTAATCAGCAAAGATATTTCCCTTTAACCTTTTTGTTATAACTCTATCAAACAGAACATGTTCTTAACATTTTAACAGCCAATAGATATGTTATTACAGGTCTTTTCCTTTCTGTTTGGAAGTTAGAACAGTCTCACCTGATTAGCACATGTCTCACAGATCTTTCTGCCGGTGGAAAGCCCTGGATTCAGCGCCCTGCTCCGTCTTTTGCCTGTAACACATTTCTCAGATTCTTGCTGATGTAATCTTCCAGCTCTGCAACTTGATCAAAGCAAAGCCTCGTCTCTTGGTGGATGAAGGAAAACCTGGCCATGTGTTTTATCTGGACTTTAATCCCCGCTTTGAAGAACGCTGCGGTAAACTTGTGTCATTTCCCCCTCTTTTTTGTAGTTTCTACTGAGACATCTGGGTGGAATGTTATTTTTTTCTCCCTCGTAGGTCAGATCATTCCTCCTGCGGGGAGAAGTTTAGTAGCAGTTCCTTTTCCTGGAATTTCTCACATTTAAAGATCAGAGCTCTTGGAGGGTCTGTCTCCTTAGGACGTTGTCTCAGCATTTGGTGAGCTCTCTCAATCCCCATTGAATGCAGTTCAAGTTTTCCCGGGAACAGGTTTTTTATGATCTTCTGAATGAGCTCCCTTGTTCCTGTCGCCTCCAGCCCTTCAGGCACCCCCAAGAGTCTCAGATTACACCGTCTGCTCCTGTTTTCTAGGTCCTCGCATTTGTCAGCCAGAGACTTAACTGTTTCCTGCAGCTGGCTTACTCGGGTTTCACATTCTTTTTCTGTCTTCTTGATCGCTTATCCTTGTTTCAACTTGATCCACTCTTTTCCCCATTGCATCAAATTTGTTGTTTAGTTTGCAATGTGGCAGACACCTTGTAAATTTCTGACTTAGATGAGCTATGTTCTTTAACTTCTTTTAAGCCTGCTTGTATTCCCATGAGGGCCTCCATTATGCGCACTGCATCAGCTTGCGTTCCTCCAGCTCCGGCAGTTCTTCCTCCGCCATTTTGGGGTCTGGAGTTTGTTCACAGGCCTCTTCCTCCTCTTGGACCGTGCAGAACAATCTGATGTTTCCTTCTTGGTTTTTTCTCTGTGACCTGCTCATACCCTTTAAAGATCTTCCTGAGAGTACCATTAACTCTCTTATTTCATGAATTTGGCAAGGATTTCCAGGCGGGCTGAATGGAGCTCAGCTAGCACACGTCTAGCTCGTGCGCATGCCCATTGGCGCCCCCCTGCTGTGGTTCTTCACAGTTCACTGGTGTTTTAACCACCTCGAGTAACTTGGTGTCATCTGCAAATTTGTTCCCCTCTCTCCCCTTTCCTGATCATTAAACACTGGTCCCAGTACAGATCCCCATGGCATTCCACTATTTAATTCGCTCCATTGTGAAAACTGGCTATTTGGTCAATAACATGGTCACTTCCAAGCATTCTCCACTGCCTTTCCAAGAGATGAGCTCTGGTTCAGGGCATGGTGGAAAGTTATTACTACTGGATCTCTGTGGTTACTTCTGGCCTTAATCTCTCTGATTTAGGAATGAGTAACCCCAACCAGTTGGGGCTAGAGGTTATTGCTCCCTGCTGGATTGTTGTTGTGCAGCATATTGCAAGGGGGCCAGTGCATCCAGTGGGGTGTGTTGGATTCCAATCTTTAAGCCCTGCCTCTGAAGTCTGAGCTCACTGCTTGGCCATAGAGAAGCTGCTTTTCTCTCAACCTGGGCTCTGCAAAAGGGCCTTGGCGGCTGGCCTACCCAAGGTGAGCTTGAGGAAAACAGAGTGGGTGCCTGCCTGCCTACCTACCTTTGTATTAACCTCAAGGCCCAGCAATGGGCTTCCAAAAGAGTGGCTACGTTTGGATATTATATAGAACAAGCTATTAGACTCAGTTTAGCCTCTTAAACTGTGATCTACAGCCCACTTAACTCTAGACTAAGTGGTTT
Organism: Sphenodon punctatus; assembly: GCA_003113815.1. Taxonomy (NCBI): domain Eukaryota; kingdom Metazoa; phylum Chordata; class Lepidosauria; order Sphenodontia; family Sphenodontidae; genus Sphenodon; species Sphenodon punctatus. The sequence continues at coordinate 1,125,338 of QEPC01013677.1, forward strand.
GTAGATTGCAGTCGTAGCATCCTCATGTCTGCTCAGGCCCCTTTAGGCTATTTTAAGAACTGCTGCCCTTCTCACCTTATGTCATATTAGAATAGCTTCTCGGGGTAGAGACCTAGGACAAAGTAGATATAGCAGTAGACTCCTAGGGCAGTGCCCTATCCCTCAGGACACAGTGCCTCAGCCTCTCTTTACTTCTGAGAATGGCCACTATCTGTACTCATAGGTACACACAGATTTATTAAGAGCTCATTCATGCTTGGGGGTGGGGGCACGGAATAGACTAAAGTGAAGAATACTTTATTCGGTTATTACAATGAACACCAAACACAAGCTGTTTTAGTTCAATCACTTCCAATGCTAGAAAACAACAAGCAGGGACTAGCATTTTCACATCAGGTTCCCAAATTTCACCACTCAGTCCCATCATTAAACAAGGTGATTTCAATCATTCAAATGAGAACTGCAAAACTTGAATACAGGGGAGAAAAAAAATATATCCAGCTGACATCTTGACAATGTGTTTTCCATCTGCGTGCTTGCATAGAGAGTAAGATATAGTACCACATTTACTCTGGAAGACAACAGAAGTTAAGCATAACAGAAGAGATCTTGCCCAGACCCCAGTGCTGGATTCAGCTATGGAGACAAAGGCTAATTTTTTAGCTTAACTAAACTGATAATCACTAACAAAAACCAACAATTGTCAAAAGATTTTATTTCTTTTGCTTTACTAACTGAAGTAACTAAGTTATAAATCATACATTTTTTTAAGATTTAATTTTAAATTAACATTTGCTGATCATTTTCTGCAAAACATTCTACAAGAGCAGTGTAGTGAACTTCTATGTAAAAAACATCTTAAGACCTACACATCCACAATATTCTATTTACATGAAAATCATTAAAAACATTCATTAGAATATCCTTTGGCTTGTCTGAATTTTATTTTTCCTATATTAAAAATGCTTGAGTAAAACACACACATTAGATACCAGATGCCAATTTTAACCATGGCTGTAAACCAATCACAAACATGAGGTTACCCCCACAACATCTCCTAGTGTAAAAAAAAGTTTCTAGAAGTTCTGTTGTCCCCTCTTCACATGATCCTATTTGAAAATACCACGCATGTGTGCACCAGGGAAGTGGATTGATTTTTCTGTTGCAGCGTTCTGTGACGTAGTACACAGTTGGGAACTTGAGCTTATACTACAAAGTTTAGGTTTTCCAGAATGTAAAAAATGACCTGGGGGATAAGAGAGCAGGCATAAACAGCACTTAGGTCTCTCACTCCCAGAGCTAGGTGTCTAGCTATTTGTGACTTTCATAATCTCCCTCAGGGACTTATACTAGAAACAAATTGATCGGTATCCCCCTGCAGTAGCCAAGGACACATGTTTAACATTTTCCAGTACAAGTAAAGTAGTAGTCATTCAAGCTGTGAAAGAATTAAAAAAAACAAATGTGAAAGTGGAGCAAAGCAGTACCGGACATTCAGCAAGTTTCTATCTGAATGCGACTGTCCCATTACTAGGACAGTTAGCAGTTAGTGGACAGTTAGCACTTTGCTGAATGAGATTGGTAGCAGGCTCTACAGCATCAGTTTATAAATGCACAAGGTTGGTCCCCTACTGCTGATGCTGCAATTACGCCAATGTTCTCACAGATCAGTCTGTTGGCAACAATATGATTAACATGGTCTTTCCTGGTTATGGACTAGGCCGAGATGAGGATGAACTCACCAGCCCTGAACTTTATTTTCTGAATTTTACCAAGCCCTTAATTTTCCCCAAGTGGGTTTTGCATATATTTAATACAGCATCAACATTTGTCTGCACACCTAAGTGCATTTTACAAATATGGTCAGACTGTGGGTATGTTTCCAAAAGCTCCTAAGCAACTTCAGTCCCGTTATCAAAAGTGACCTATGGTCCCAAGTCAACAGGACTTTAAAGCTTATGTAAATTAAGAGCTTTTGTAAAAGCTTCCCCCCACATTTTAGTGGGCCACACACACACACTTCAGAAGGAGTAGCTGAGCCATGGAACTCACTGGATTATCTAAACCCAGAAACCTGTTTGTGGCTGTGATTGTACAGTACTGTGCTATGCAAGCTTTGGAATACTTCGCTAACAAAAATCCCCTTTTAGAAGGTCTAAGTAGGTGAACCAGAAAGTAACTTGGCTTCACTTCCTACCTCTTCTGAACATTTAGTTATAGCAAGCACTGAAACCAGGCTGGACCACATCATACATAGGCCATGGTCCTGAAAGCACATGCACAGGACATTAACAAGCCAACAAGTCTCCGTGTGAGAATAATTACACACGTACACAGGTGTTTGCAGGAACTGGGGCTCAGAGAAGTAGTCAACATGAAACTTCTCTCCACTAAATGAATTTAAAGCTAGTGAAAGGCAGCTGATTAGAGCGGCAACTGGGCACCCCAAAATGTGGGCACCCCATATGTATCTGGGGTGTCTGAATTGACCTGGCCCCATTTGGGCACCTTTGATGCCCGAACAGGACCCAACAGGCTGTTCAAACGCACGCTGGACTTTGAAAGAAACGGGCCCTGGCTGGGACTGCTGCAGGGCCAGGCTCTCCAGTGGTCCCAGCTTGTAAGTTTCAAAGGCTGCTTCCCTCCCCCACCCCCAACACTGGACCTCTCACCTGAGAGGCATGGGGAGGGGGCAGCAAAGAGAAGCACCAGCTGGCCTTTGAAAGTGACCTCACTCAGGCACTGTGGGGGTTGGGGTGGAAGCACAGGCCAGCCTTTGCAAGTGACAGGCCCTGGCTGGGATCATTGCGGACGTAGGCTCCACAGCACTCTCAGCTGGTGCATGCCAATTTCAAAGTGCTCTTCTGGCCACAGCGCCTATCAGAGCACTTCATGGGGGGAGCCCCAGCTCGACTTTGAAACTGACAAACCCTGGCTGGAGTGCTGCAGAACAGGGTTCCCAGCTGGGGCATGTCAGTTTTTCTTGGTAATGCTTGCATTTTCATGCATCGGACAGTCAATTGGTCCTCGGGTAGCCTGTTGGGTGTCTGAAAACGTGGGCATTAACTGCTGGTACTAATTTTTGTACCCGATGCAGCTCTACAATTGATTGACAGTCCTGGATAGAACTTCAGTCCTATCTAGCCACAGAGCAGGTACAGCAGGGGTTGGCAGGTAATACAAATGTTCCTTTCTCCATGGCCGCTCTGCTGGGGCTGGAGAACCAGAGGCCAATTAGCATGGATTGTGGTGGTGGCAAGTATAGGATATGACCACTTTCCACTAGAAGCTGGACTGAGAGCACCAGATCATTGCATCCAGACCATGGAACAAAGACAGGATCTGGGTGGAATCAGAACCTGTGACTCAAATAGCTTTTCCCCAGTTGCCTGGCCTGCCAGCAGAACACGCATTAAAAGATCATTAGCCAGCTGAAATTAAATGAAAACATTAGTCCCAACAAATGCACATGCAGAAATTAAACACATTCCTTTAATTAAACTACAGAACAAATGTAGCCACAGTTCCACAACTAGACCCCATGGATAGCCCTCTACAGCCAGATGGGTGGGTCGGGGTCAGTGCACAGGGAAACAAGGACTGTCCCTCCCCCCCCCCCCCAAATGAGGAGCAATCCTTGGGGTATGGAACCTCATTACAGGTCTCTCCTTCCCTCCTGGGCTCTTTCCCAATAAAGGCAATGCCCACTGCAGAGATCTATGAACAAGAGAAAACCCAGCAAATATCTTGCCCCATAATCATAAGGGGTTTTGTCCACCTCCATGAAGCAGGGGGCAGTAGCAGAGCAGTGACTAGGCTTTGCAGCAGGTAATTTTAATTCTAGAAAGAGAACCACAGAACATCTTTCACTCTCTCCAAATTCAAGACAATGCAAAACAGCAGAGGTGGTCACTCAGGCCTCAGTGTCTGGGTAGCTGCACCCCAAGCCAGCACATGTAGTGTACAGAAAACCTAGCACCGTTATTTCTTCCACAGGCTCAAAAATGCATGTACAGAATCTGCAGCCTCCAAAGAAGACATGCTAGCTTCCAGCAGCAAAGACTGCTGCTCCTGCTCCAGTCCCAACAAATGCACATGTAGAAACTGAACACACTTCTTTAATTAAAGTACAGAACAAATTGTCTCAATGGAAGAGTGCAGTATCTTTTCCTTCCCCTTGCTGACCTGACCAGGCTTCATCTTGTAACTCAGCAAGGGGGAGCAAAGCCTCCACAGGAAAATTCAGGAGGGACTGGAGGGTGCTGGGTGTTTAATCTGCTGTTTATAGTAAAAGGGAAGATGAGCAAGTCTGGCTCTCCTGTAGCCCCACAGAACAGGAGAAGCCAAGGACACAGGACTCTCACTTGCAGTTTCTTTCAGGTGTTAATAGGAGTGTTGCTGTGGCTGCCAGATGTTTTGCCCCCCTTCACAAATTCTCCACTGAGCCTGCCTCATCTCGCAGCTCTTCGGCAGCCTTGGGTGGGCTCCCTGCAAGGTCCAAGAACATACTGGGGATGTCTTTGCCAAAGAATATCTTGCTGTTGTTTGCGATTGCCTGGTATTTCATCAGCTGCAAGTACTCCGGAGTCAGCTTCAGCTGTAGAGAGAGAAAGCAAATCATCACCCCCAGCAACGGTCTCCCACTGGAGGAATCTAGTGTCTCACTTTCCTAGTGACAAGAACCCCGTGGCATAAACACCACTGGCTTCCAGTGCAAAGCAACACTGTCAAGAATGGCACATCCTTCGAGTAGCTGCAGCCGAAGCACTGGTAGAGAAAGCTAGTGACTCACCAAGTGACAAGCTCAATGTAGCCTCTCCTGTGGAACCAAGCAGCACAAGGCACTCCTACTGAAGGTGGCTTAGGGCCTAACTCCCATTGACAGAGGGAGCTAGACACCTCCTAATGGCCACCAGGCCTCAAACACTCTCCTAGAATTGTTAGCAACAGGCAGGCCTGAGGAGCCTTAGCATTTCTAGGGACAGGAATGAGCTCCTTCCTAGATCCTTTTGCCAGCAGATACTGGTCTGTACAGCATACAGTGCTCAGTTTCCCAGTTGTAAGGGTCTCCTAAGCTGGGATAGTTGCCTGTGCCTATCCTTTTTTCTTTGGGGGGGGGGGGGGGGNGGGGGGGGAGGAGGGAGAGGGTAGCATCCCAGCCTGCTCTTAAAACAGCAGTCTTGCCTGGTTCCAGGAGTGCCCCCCAGTCTGTTGTGGGCTACTAGGAACGATGGAAGCAGATGACTCAGCACTTCCTGCAGGACACTGGCCTGAGACACCTTCACAATACAGACTACTCTGGTTCGAGCCAGCTCTGCTGGATCCTGGGTGGCCACTGAAACATGTGGGTAAGTGCAGGGGCAAGCCTGAAGGAAGAGAGACCTTCCTTCCCCTCCTGGCTATTCTCAAGACACCCAGCATCCCAATCTCTAGCCCACCTCCTCTGGGCTTCCTCACAACCCCTACCACCCCAACTGCCGTCCTCTCCATCTCACTCAAAACACCACTCCTTCCTGCTCAGGGGCATGCACAGAGCTCTTCCTTCTCCCCCAAAGCGCCTCTATGTTGGGGATTGGATAGTGGTTCTTTAGTTGTTTTCTCACAGGCTCTTGCATGTGGTTAGTGAAACTACCCGAGAGCCTGCTTTAGGTCTGCAAATTTCACTGTGGTGAGGTATTTACTCCAGTTACTATTTACTCCAGTTATTTTGTGCAGTGTCTGTACATCCCAGCGTGCTGCTGGGTTTGATCGGTTTTCCCCTTGGACTTGTACCTCAGTGTTTTAGCTGCTGGTTACTCAGAGACTCAACCTGATGGCACTAAAAAAATGCCCATCCCTTCCATCCCTCTAGGAACCCTCCTGCCCCTGCTCATCCTTCCTCACCTGCCACCAAATAATTCTCCAGGTAGGGGGCCTGTGAATCTTCATAGCACATACAGGATTCATGCAAAAACCTCTTCTCTGTCCCCTTGCTGATCCCCCATCCCTAACAAAATCCCTCAGTGTCCCTGATCTCCTTCCTTGCCAGCCATCTATAGAGGATACTACAAACCTTCTCTGCTCTTCTTAAGGCCTCTGCCAGCTTCCTCACCCAATGCCTGTCTCTCAGTAGACCCAACACCAACGCCTGTCTCTCAGTAGACCCAACAGAGTCCCCTCTAATTCTCCCAGCCCCCGTGGGGTTCCTGCTGATCCATGTCATCGCTACCCTTAGAGGACTCCTACTAACCTCAAGGTGGTGGGGGACAAGGGATGGGGCATCTTTTCTTCCTTTGGGCCTCCCTACGTTTTCCTCCAATTTGAGCACCAAGTAGCAATAGAGACTATGTTTAGCAGGGACCTGTCTAACTACTGACTGTACAGTGCCAGGTACATTGTTGGTGCTATAAACATAATAATAATAATAATAAAAAAGAAGAGGTAAAATGCCTCCTCTGGGGACAAGAATTCACTTCTCCAAGATGGTGATGTTACAAGCCAAGAGAAGCAAAGTTTTTAAGGAAGAAATGTGCAGAATGGACACATAGACCTTGATCCACAATCTTTGAAGGCTTGTCTTCCTCTGTGGTGGCTGCATTTGGGTGCTGGGTCCCACTCTGAAGGAATCCCTCCATTCCATCTCTCCCCTCCAGCCACTCAATTGCAGAAGTGGCAAATATGGTTAGATGACTTGGGAGAGGATGTTAAAATGTATGTGTGTGTTGCTGACCATCTTCTGGCAGGAGCAGAGTTGAGCTGGCCATTTTAGAGGTGTCTAATTCGCCTTTGAATGATGGTTGACAGGTGAAAGAACAAAATGAAAATGTGGGGCTATTTACAAAACCTGGGTATTTGCAAGTTTGGCAAGATACAGACCACAGAACACCGCCTCCTCTGTCCACTCCTGAGGGAGCCCTGTATTTCAGAGGACCTTGCCTAGGACCACAGATCAAGCTATATCATGTGCCCAGCCCTGGAGAGATACAGGAATATGGTGGAAGGACACAAAAAGAGGGAGATCTTTCCCCATGCTACTTTTAGCAGTTCCATAGCTCCACTAGCTAGATGGATTCTGGGTAACAACAATGGAATTCCCTTCCCATCTCCCATAAATTTATCTTCTCATAACAAGACCATGTTATTCCCTTTGGCAAGGGCCTGCTAGCTGGTCCAGAAGCTAGTAGTTTGATTACAGAAGCTTCTCTTTGGGAACATATAGCAGCCCCTACTCATGAGAGGGGGAGCCTTGGTCTCAAGTATGTGCTAAATCTCCTCTAGTGGGAGCCCAAGTTACGTGCCCTCAAATACTAACAAATGCTGTTCAAACAGCACCTGCACAGCCTCATTCTCAGTAGCAGAGCCCCAGTCTAGGAAAGCCATTATTGGAGCTGGACTTGATTACCTTGTTAGCCTCTGCTACTTTCTTGGCAGTGTAGCATTGGGCATCAGCTCTTGCCTTCTCCCTAGCGAGGAATGCCGCATCTGTAAAGGGAACATGACAGCCATGTAAGCACAAGGCAGAGCAAGAAGCTCCTGAAACCTTTCAAACATTCCAGGAGAGATTTTCACATTGGTGCCAAACTCCCATTACTTTGCAGTGGAAACATGCTTGAGTGCCATAACTACCTTTGCAAGGCTTCCCCTCTGTGCACCCAATACCAGCCTCTGCTTTGGATTCACAGCAGCATTTAATGCTAGGGTCCTAAGTTAGGAGGTTTGTCAGTAAAACATAAGTAGTGCCAAACTGGGTCAGACCAACAGTCCAACGAGCCAAGTATCCTGTTTCCATAAAGGGCCAAACTTGGTTGTTTAGAAGTACCACTCAACAGGTCATAATGGTACAATCCATTCCCTGCTGTTCACTCCCAGCTCCTGACACTCAGAGGTTACACCCCCCCAAACCTACTTAGCTAATAGCCATTAACGGACCTATCCTCCAAGAACCTATCCAATCCTCTTTTAAACTCATTTATGCTACTGGCCGTGACCACCTCCACTGGCAACAAATTCCACAAGTTAATTATATGTGGAGTGATAAGATTCTCTCTGTTATTTGCTTTAAATCTAGCTGCATGAAATGTCCCCTAGTTCTAGTACTATTTGAGAGGCTAAATAACCATTCCCTATTTTCTCGTTCCACACCGCTCATGATTTTATAAACTTCTATCCTATCCCCTCTGACAGACCAGATATGCAGGACTCTGGAGAGAGACAGAGTCTTTCCCAGGGCCTATGAGAAGCAGGAAATGGAGGCAGTTGTACTGCGGCGCCCCCCCCAAAAAAGTTATGAACATTTTCTTTCTTAATAGACATTAAAAATATGAGCAAAATAATAATCACAAGTAACATGCATGTAAATAAAGTAGCAATAGGATCTCCAGGAATTAAAAAAAACAACCCTCCACTCTGTAAAAGAGAAATTCAGTGTAAGGTTGCCAGAATCATGGAGATTTCTCTATAGCCAGGGCTAGGGTGAGCAAGGGCTATTTTAAGGACTTGGAGGCCCTGGTTTTTTTGTTTTAAAAGAGATTTGTATGTCCAAAATGTTATTGTAAGTGAAAACATTGGTGTTGTGCGTGTGCTCGATACATATACAGAAACACACATGTATGTGTGTGATGCCGGCTGATGCCGTGGGTGTTCTGGGGTCCGTTAGGGCCACCTTTTGTGAATTAGATCCATACCCATCCTGGTTGGTGAAAGCCTCCAAGGAGATCTTGGTGCTGGTGCTGGCAGGGGTGATCAATGCCTCCCTTCAGGAGGGTAGGATACTGGACTGCCTCAAGGAGGCGGTGGTGTGGCCCGTTAAAAAAACCATCTTTGGACGTTGACACACCAGTCAGTTACTGGCCTGTCTCTAATCTTCCCTTTTTAGGGAAGGTAATTGAACGGATTGTGGCCCAGCAGCTCTGGGGTCACCTGGATGGCATCAGTTTTCTAGACCCTTTTCAATCGGGGTTTCGTCCAGGGTATGGCACCAAGACTGTGTTGGTGGCCCTGGTGGGATGACCTCCGCCAAGAGATGGATTCAGGGCATTCAACACTACTCGTCTTGTTAGATCTCTCGGCAGCTTTTGATACAGTGGACCATGGGTTATTGCTGAGACAATTGTGGTCCCTGGTGTGTGTGTGGGGTGGGGGGTCCTTGGATGGTTCCACTCATTCCTTTCAGGAAGGAGCCAGTGGGTGGTGTTGGGGGCTGAAACATCTAGCCCCCAGGACCTCTCTTGAGGCGTACCGCAAGGTTCTGTTTTGCCTCCATTATTGTTTAACATGTATATGCAACCCCTGGGGGAGGTTGTGAGACGGTTTGCTGTGTGTTGCCACCAATATACTGACGACACCCAGCTATATCTTTTTTTCAAATGACCAAGGCCCTGCAGTCTCGGTGCTCTCCCGGTGCCTGGAGGCAGTGGCTGACTTGATGCGGCGGAGCAGACTGAGGCTTAATCCCGATAAGATGGATTGAGGGGGTCTGCCCCTTGTTGGCTCCCCAGGTCCAGAGCTTGGGAGTCGGACCCCAGCCTTCAGCTGGACTGCCAGGTAGAAGCGGTGGCGAAAGGAGCCTTTCGCCAGCTACATCTTGTGTGGAGGCTCTGGCCATACGTTTTGGACTCTGACCTGGCCACCCTCATCCATGCGTTCATCACCTCAAAGCTGGATTACTGCAACGTGCTCTACGTGGGGCTGCCCTGGTGATGGTTCGGAAGCTGCAACTGGTGCAGAATGCGACAGCCCACCTTCTGACAGGGACGGGTCGTAGGGAGCACATAACACCAGCGCTCCGAGCTCTGCACTGGTTCCTATAGCATTCCGAGCCTGATTCAAGGTGCTGGTTTTAACCTTTAAAGCCCTATACGGCTTGGGTCCCTCCTATCTGAGAGACTGCCTCACTCCTCGGGTGATCCTTGCAGTCCTCCGGGGGCGCCTTCTTGGAGGTCCCCCAGGTTAACCGGGGGGGCCACAATGGAGAGGGCGTTCTTGGTGGTCACACCGTGGCTGTGGAACTTCCTCTGGAGGAAGCGCAACTGGCCCTGAGCCTGCTGGCCTTTGGCTGTAAGACCTGGCTGTTCATCCAGGCCTTCGGGGAAGGGAGTAGGTAGGGGTTGGGTTGGGTTATTTTAATCTGGGGGTTTTAGGTTGTTTTAATGGTATTTTAGTTATGTGTTTTAAAATGTTGTTAGCCACCCTGAGATGCTTCTAGCAGGAGGGGGCGGCATATAAATGTTAATAAATAAATATGTTAATTTCCCTTCATGATCTGGTCCCTGCCCCACTCTGCTCTCACCCAGAGCTCACCAGCTCCACTCTTTTATCACACCTGAACTGCTCCAGGTGGTTCATGTGCTGGTAGTCCCCCCACACAACCTTGACCCCTCAATCGGGGGAATGGTGCAAAGCTGGAAACTCCAAATCAGAGGTCTTCTCCTACCCAGACAGCACTTGCCTGCTGTAAAATCTTAGTCACCCAGAAACAAGTGGATTTCTACAGAGTCTGAATCTGGGGGCCAGGGAGAATGGTCCCCAGTATCCGTGCCTTAAGGTAGCACTGGTGGGAGGCAACTCTGTGCACAATGTACATGGCACACAGGAGGGCATACAGTCTGGCTCCCCTGGAAGCAGCGTTGCCACATGGAGGAAGATTTCCCTAAAGGGAAATTTTACAAAAATCTCATGGATTTCAGAGAAATTTTCAAAATTCACTGCAGGGCTCATATGTCCTGCAATTTGTGGGCAGATTTTGCCCTTCTTATCCTGTTGATCTTGCATGGATGCTTTCCCTCACAGCTTCAGAAGGCTCATGCACCTAGCAGTGATGAGCCTCACCATTTATTTATGACATTTCTATACCGCCCCCTCCTGCCCAATCACAGCTCAGGGCAGTGTACAGAATATAAAAACATATAAAAAATAAAAAATGTAACAAATACATCATAATAAAATATATTAAAACACAACAGCAGAGGCCTGAAAAGGAAGAAACCCTATACCCCTAAATAGCCACACACACTCACTACCCATCCCCCTCACTGAATGCCTGGTGAAACAACCAGGTCTTACATGGTCTACGGAAGGAGGGGAAATCTGGGGAGAGGTGAATCTCTACCGGGAGGGAGTTCCATAGCTACGGCGCAGCCATGAACGTGGCCACCCAGGAGACCATTAAGTGGGCATCCCCAGCCGAACACAGGGGCTGATCCGGGACACAAGGGATGAGACAGTCCCGCAGGTAAGCGGGGCCCAGGCCATATAGGGTGTTAAAGGTAAAAACCAACACCATGAGTCAGACTTGGAAGACTATAGGCAGTCAGTGCAGAGAGCGGAGCACCGGTGTTATGTACTCCTGGCGGCCCTTCCTCTGCAAGGAGGTGGGCCGATGCATTCTGTACCAGCTGCAGTCTTCGGGTCATCACCAGGGGTAGCCCCATGTAGAGTGCATTGCAGTAGTCCAATCTCGAGATGGTGACTGCATGGATGCTCCCCAAAGTGGGGAGCAAATATCCCCAGGGGAGGAAGGAAGCAGCTGCTTCAGGAGGGAGCAGACATGGAAAGCAGAGACTTAGACAGCCCCAGGAACTGACCCAGCGAGTGGGTGTGCATTTGATCTAACTTGCTCCAAAGCAAAGGATTTGCTTTGGGAGCAATTTCCCCTCATTCTGGAACAGGTCCATATGATCATGCAGCTCCTGAGCAAATTGCCTCATGTGCCTGAGCAATTTGTACACATGAACTTGTCACGGAGTTCTTGGCTACAAATTACTGCTGAGTAGAGCGTCTGCGCAGTCATTGGAAACTAGTTACTATACTGCAAAGGCAAAATGTTATTATTATTATTTATTTTATTTATTTTATGGATTTTTATCCCGCCCCATCCTGCAATGCAGCTCGGGGCAGCTAACAACAATAAAATCATTAAAACAATTTAAAATACAAATATAAAATATACAATAAAACAGGGCATAGTCCAATAGTAGATAAATAAATACATTGGTGGGGGATTAAAAATCACCCCCCCCCACCCTCCCTCCCAAAGGCCTGGGCAAACAGCCAGGTCTTACAGTTCCGCCGAAATGTCAAAAGGCTTGGGGCCAGGCGAGCTTCCTCCGGAAGGGAGTTCCACAGCCGCGGCCCTACCACCGAGAATGCCCGCTCCATCGTGGCCCCCCGCTTAACACGGGGGACCTCCAGGAGGGCACCCCCGGCAGACCGCAGGAGCCGTTCCGGGGCGCGAAGGGCGAGGCGGTCCCTAAGGTAAGAGGGGCCAAGGCCGTATAGGGCTTTATAGATCATTACTAGGACCTTGAACTTGGCCCGGCACACTATCGGCAGCCAGTGCAGCGCTCGGAGCACCGGTGTAATGTGCTCCCGGCGACCCGTCCCCGTAAGAAGACGGGCCGCCGCATTCTGCACCAGCTGCAGCCTCCGGGCCAAGAACAAGGGAAGCCCCACGTAGAGCGCGTTACAGTAGTCGAGCCGCGAGGTGACGAAGGCATGGATGAGGGAGGCCAGGTCCGGGCCAGAGACATACGGACGCAGCCTACGTACCAGATAAAGCTGGCGGAAGGCAGCCTTAGCGACTGCCTCCACCTGCCGCTCCAGCCGCAGGTCTGCGTCCAATATGACCCCCAGACTCCGGACCTGCTGAGCTACAGGGGGGCAAACCCCCCCAATCAGGGGGGCCACCACCCCCTTCGCCCTCCCCACCACCATCACCTCCGTCTTATCTGGGTTGAGCTTCAGTCTGCTCCGCCGCATCCAATCCGCCACGGCCTCCAAACATTGGGATAGCACCGAGACAGCAGGGTCTGGGTCGGTAGAAAACGAGAGGTACAGCTGAGTATCATCAGCATACTGGTGACATCGCACCCCGAACCCTCTCACGACCTCCCCCAAGGGCTGCATATAGATGTTAAATAATAATGGAGACAAGATCGATCCCTGCGGAACGCCACACGGTAAGGCGCGGGGGCTCGATGTTTCCTCCCCCAACACCACCCGCTGGCTCCTCCCCGAGAGGAATGAACGGAACCATTCAAGAACAGTCCCGTCCAGACCCCCCCGGTCACGCAGTCGTCTCAACAGCAGCCCATGGTCCACGGTGTCAAAAGCGGCCGAGAGATCGAGCAGGATGAGAAATGTCGAACATCCCGCATCCATCTCCCGGCGGAGGTCGTCCACCAAGGCCACCAACGCCGTCTCGGTGCCATAGCCGGGGCGGAACCCAGATTGAAAAGGGTCAAGGAGCCCGATATTATCTAGATGACCCTGGAGCTGGAGCGCCACTGCCCGCTCAATAACCTTCCCTAAAAAGGGAAGGTTAGAGACAGGTCGGTAGCTGGCGAGCGCGTCTACGTCCAACGATGGTTTTTTCAGCAGGGGGCGCACCACAGCCTCTTTTAAGCAAGGCGACAACCTCCCCTGCCGAAGGGACGCATTCACCACCCTCGCCAGCACCGTCCCCAACGTCTCCCCGGAAGCTTTTATTAACCAGGACGGGCATGGATCTAGTTGACAACACGTGGCCCTCACAGACCCCAGGACATCCACCACATCGGCTGGCGTCACTTCCTGAAACTCACCCCATAAAGATGGACCAGACGGACCCTCCGCCCCCCCGCGCTCTTCCCCTACTGCTATCAACCCAGCGTCGAAATCGGCCTGAATCCGAGCGATCTTGTCTGCGAAGTAGATGACAAACTCCTCACAGCGGGCCCGGGACAAGTCCCCATCCAGGCGGAGGGAGGCCGGACTCACCAGCCCCCGCACCACCCGAAACAGCTCCGCTGGACGCGACTTCGCAGACGCTATGAGGACGGCGAGGAATTCCTTCCTCGCCGTCCTCACAGCCTCCACATAGGACCGCAAATGGGCCCTATGGAGAAGACGATCGGAGACAGACCGAGTCCGACGCCAGCGTCGCTCTAGCCTCCTGCCCACACGCTTCATACACCGCAGCCCCTCAGTAAATCAAGGGGTCTAAATGTTCCATAGCAAATCTTTCCGAGACAAGATGATCCTATCACACCTCCTAATGGTCATTTATTTCTAAGCACTAGATGTCATTTTTGCAAAATACTGTAATTATTTTTGTTATATATTGTGCGGAAAAAATTGATCTAAAAAGGAAAATTTTAGCTCTCTGGCATGAAAAGAGGAAATTCAGAATCTGGCAACACACCCTGGAGGCCACCTTCTTCCCGCTCTGTCTAGGCTCAGATGGGTGTAGCTATTGTTAAGTGGATACAGAGGTGGTTTTCTGTAGGAGAGAGGACCAGGAAGGGTTTAATAAAGAGAGGAACCTATTTGTTAGAGGTCAGACCATTCTTCATTTCCTGCTTCCCATCCATCTCTCTTCATCTTGAGAAAATGAATGAAGCTCTCTCTTCAAAGAAACAATGGGAGAGGGACAGACCCTCTAGATCACCAGAGCAGTGAGAGCTAGGAAAGTAAAAATTCAGAGAAGAGAAAGGGGCGGGTGGAGAAGTCTAAAGCAGGCTGTAGGGGTGAACAGTGGGAGAAAGAGTAGATAAGAACCTAAGAAAGTGAGAGAACAGAAATGGCTCTAAAGAAAGATAGGGACCACTCAACTCAAATAAATAAACTGCTGGAGGGAGCCTGAGCCAGCCCCCAGTGAATCTTAAGCTGGTGAGTACTGTGCAGGGGTCAGTACTGGGGCAAGGGGGTTGTCGAGAGGAATTGCTAGGGGACAGCAACCCTCACCCCCAAGAATATACGTTTCAAGTTTCATAAAACATATGAATGTTTTAATGAAAGTTTCTGGTTGGAATAATTATATGGTCAAGGGTTCTATAAAATGGTTATCCAGGCCAGAAACTTTCATTAAAAATGTATTCTTGAAAAGTAATGATAGGTTTGTTTGTTTATTTCTTGTTCTGGCAACTTGCCATGACAAGTTTAAGAAAAATACAATACCACCATTTCAAGATCAGATCAACGGCATCACCACCATATCAATTTATCATTTACCAATCCATATTTTGACATACCTCCAATCATAAAAAGAAATAAGGATAAAAAAAGTAAATACAATAATCCAAGTACAATAATAACCAGTTTCCATAATCAATAATCAACCTAATTAAATAACTAACATGAATACAAACTAAGACAAGCATATATCAAACTTCTAAGACTCTTTGAGAGTATGAACATGATTCTTCCTCAGAGAGGCCACACGATAAGCGAACCAGGAAACTGCTTCTGTAATTGCAGCTACCTCGTCAGCCAGACAAAAACACATCAGCCCATTCGAGGACAAGCCTACTGAAGGATTGATCTTACACCATAAATCCCTTCTGGGAACTCCGTACAATGGACAATGCAACAGATCGTGCACCAAATCTTCAATCACATTTCCCCCACATGGGCATAACCTCAGAGCATACGGCTAACCCGTATATCTCCCAATGGAAACAGCTAAAGTAAAGGACTGAAATTGGAGAGCTGTAAAGGTTCTCCTCAATCCAGGCTTGATTAAAGTCGACGGATAACCACTGCTGCACAATGGGGGGAGAATTAGGCGATAAAAAGGAGAGACTTGCACTGAGCCAGCTTTAGACCTTAAAGTCTGCAGATCTATATCTTCCACTCTTTTCAGGGTATTTTCAGACAATACGTGGGCCGTTGGCCCCGTACCGGCACCAACGGCTTCGTTCCCCGCCGGGGTCACCCCGTAACGGCACAACAGACGTGCCGGGGGGATCTCGGCGGGGAAAGTGGGAGGGGCCGGGGCTGCGCGGCGCAACGTGCGGCCGCACGGCCCCGCCCCCTCCACGCACCCCGCCGCCCGCCCTCCAAGGAGACGGGAGGGTGGCGGGGCCAATGCGGCCGCCGCATCCGGCCGATCGTACCACAGCCCGGGATCCCGCCGGGGATCCCGGGCCGTGGCACGCGGCCAGACGTTACTTTTCCTTGGCCACGGCCC
>QEPC01013677.1:1143555-1155894 GCA_003113815.1 Sphenodon punctatus
CACCCCGCCGCCCGCCCTCCGAGGAGACGGGCGGGCGGCGGGGCCAATGCGGCCGCCGCGTCCGGCCGATCGTGCCACGGCCCGGGATCCCGCCGGGGATCCCGGGCCGTGGCACGCGGCCAGACGTTACTTTTCCTTGGCCACGGCCCGGGGTCCGTTTGACCACGCTTCCCGGGACCTTCCCCCGGCTAGCCCGGGAAGCGTGGTTCAAACGAACCCCATGTGGGTATTGACCGTGGCCAACATCTGGCGCGCCGCGAACAGACGTACGGGACACGGTGACCACAGGTGGGTATTCACCGTGGTTCACCGTGTTCACGTAACGTCTGAAATCACCCTCAATCAACTTTTTCCCCATGTTCAGCGGGAATTGGGTCAAGAAGGAAAATGAAAAACCTAACCTTTTTAGATAAAGATCTACAGCCCTTATCCAGGGGTATCTACCTGAGAGTCTTTCTATCTCAAAACACCTTTGAGTAAACGAGGGATTATTACTCAAGGCCAGTTTCAAAGCAAAGACAAGAATAAATTTAGCAACAAACACTTCAAAAGACATAGACCCAGTTTCTAATTTTACCAATGCAGCTGCAGTTCCTGGTGGAACACCCAGTATTTTCCTCAAAAATTTATTCTGTATAGATTCAAGAAGAGGGACCGCTAATGGGGAACAACTCCATAGTTGAATGCCATAACATACCCTCATAAGTACCTTCTTCTCAAAAACCTTCAAGGCAGGAGCAACCAACTGGCCACCCCTACCATAAAAAAAAACTTAGCGAGCACAGCAGCACTTGATTTAGCCTCCAACTTGATGGACTGAATGCAAGGACGCCATGAA
Organism: Sphenodon punctatus; assembly: GCA_003113815.1. NCBI lineage: Eukaryota > Metazoa > Chordata > Lepidosauria > Sphenodontia > Sphenodontidae > Sphenodon > Sphenodon punctatus. The sequence goes on from QEPC01013677.1 coordinate 1,144,394, forward strand.
TTTTTGAAGGAGAAAACTATCCCAAGATACTTGAAGGTACGAACCTGATCTACTTTATTTTCTCCTATATACCAAGGCCTAGGTTTAAACTTCTCAAACACCATGATTTTTGTTTTCTTATAATTTATTCTTAGCCCTTGTACCTGACAATTACCCCCAAAATCAGTCAGCAATCTTATCAGACCCAACTAGCCGTAGAAAGTAAAACGGTGTTGTCCGCATACATGAGAACTGACAATCGTTGATTCCCAATTTTAGGGGCCATATAGTCGCCAGTATCCCTGTGATCCAAAATTAATTGGTTCACATAGAGAGTAAAAAGAATTGGCGCCAAGAGGCAGCCTTGCCTTATACCTCTGGATGTAGGGATTTCCTCAGATAGCCATCTGTTCCTATTTAATTAAATCTGGAGCTTTGTAAATGTGTAAAGAGATCTAATAAGAATAAGCAGCCTGGGATCGATACCTAGATTCTTCAATTTATCCCACAAGATCTCACAATCAACCAAATCAAAAGCAGAAGAAAAATCTATAAAGGCTGCATATAAATCTAGCCCTTTTTCTTTAGATTGATCGATGACATGATTGAGAATGAAACCGTGATCAATCGTGCATCAGCCAGACTGAAAACCAGCTTGTTCTTCCGCTAGGAGCTCTTTGCTTTGAACCCACTGATTTAGCCTTTTTAATAACAGGCGTGAATATATTTTCGAAATAATGGGCAACAAACGTATTGGCCTATAATTACTAGGAATATCCCTATTGCCCCTTTTTAAAATAGGCACCACTATACTCGCCCTCCAATAATCAGGAATAGTTCCAGATTTGTTTATGAAGGTAAACAAATTGGCGAGCGCCTCACACCCCCCCCCACAATTTAGTTTGAAAATTTCCACGGGCAAAAAATCCCCCCCTGGGGCTTTCCCATTTTTTTAGAAGAAGAATGACCTCTTCTCCCTCTACTGCAGTCACCTTCTCCCACATAAGGCATCAAAGGAGAGGGGGCAATAGGCAATTCCTATCTAACCTGATAACTTGCATTAAAAATCTTGCCAAAATGCCAATCCCACTGTCATGTATTTCCTATTATAAGCATATATTTTTGGCCATCTGTGTTCCTAATGTATTAATTTTGAGTTTTTATATGTTAACTTTCTGTTTCAAAGTATTGGATTAGTGTTTTGAAGCATTGATTTCTAAAATCAACTTCTGTGATTAGCTTGGTTCAAGCTAAAGCCCCTTCAGCTACATTCCAATGAGGTTTTTTTTAAACTTCCAAAATGAACTTTTGACAGTTGCCAAGGAAACAAAGACACCTAGCTAAAAGTGGCTAGCAATAAAGAGGCCCTCTCTGACCAGGCCAGCCTAGGTGTCTGCAATCTTAACTATGACCTGTCTAGATGACAAATGATCAATTCATAAAACTTCTCCAGACTGAGAAGGAGGATTTGTTAGTTTTTTCTAGCTAACATATCTATTTAATTAATGGATGAAATAATCTTTACGTTCTGGTTATTCTCTCTGTAATCTGACAATTATCTTTGATAAAAATATAAGGTTTCTATTTAAAAACTTTACTTGTTCAGAATTAAGAGAGTCAATTAGAATCCAGTATAGCTGATGTCATCAATGACACTACTCAGAAATGTGATCCTCCTAGCAGGCAAACTGTTTAAGAAAGGAGACAAGAGAATTGCTCTCTAAACTGAAATTCCACATGTTTAAATTTCTTTCTCACTTAACATCATGGCAGACTAAGGGAAGATCTGGGAAGCATGTAATGTATGATTCTTGATATCTTTGAGCCAATGAGTTGTGCATATGTTAAGCTTTTAGAAGCTTTTTCTTAAAATAGAAATGTTTTAAGATCATGTAACTTTGATTGGCTATCAATACCATTCTATGTAAGCTACTGATATTTTCTATTTATATTTAAGTAAACTATGCATATATTTTTATATNCATGTTCCTTTATTTATAAATGTATTGTCATTTTACAAGACTTGCTTTGTTAGTCGGATCTCAAAGTAAAGCGTAAAACTCATTTTATACAATTAGGAGAAAAAGGCCCAATCCAGTATTAGTTCAGCTGGAAAACTTAGCCTTCTTTCCTTTTTATAAAAAGAGTATCAAGACGTGACACCACACTGGTGGCTGTATCTGAGGCTCAATTATCCTAGATCCATTATGAAATGCACTGTTAATTAATTTCCAAAACAGGCCATTATCATTTCTCTCCAAGACATCCAATAATTTATCCCAATATCCGTATGCATAATTATCCTTTTCTTAATAGAGATCTTATAATCTGCTCACAGTTTCCTATAGGCTACTATCCTTTCTTCCGAATTAGCTAGTTTCAATCTTCTAGCTGCCTTTCTAAGATCCTTCCTCCTCCTCCTCCAATCCAAATCCCACCATCCCAAAAAAGGAGAATTCTTACTAGGGGAATTTGCTGACTTAGTTAGATAAGGCAATAAATTGTAAGATATGGTATTCAGAAGTTCAAGAGTATGAGCTATATCACTTGTTGAACATAACATGTCTCTAAGAGTCCTCAAAGCCAAAGATTCTAAATTAGTTTTTAACAATTTACCAATCTCTGGCTCCCACCTTAATCTACACATACCACTCTGAACTACCTCCCCCTCCACAATCAAAGAGGATCCACTGGGTTGTGCCACCAAAAGATGATCCAGACAAAGGATCAAGGGGAAATGATCACTCTCAATATTACTGACAATCTCAAATGAGTTCACGTTTTGCAACAAGTGGAAATTAACACGTAATCAATTACGCTCGAACCCCTGGAATTGAAAAAGGTATAGGCCCCAAATGGGTCACCAGGGGCATTGACATTTAAAATAGACAATGAATGCTCCAACACAAATCTATGTAACTCTTTCCCATTCTTATTAACAATTGCATCCTGTGAAACCCTCGCCCCATTCCAATCCTGGAAATCACCACACATATTATGTAGTTTCAAGGCATTCATAATCTGTTCACTACTATGCCCTACTCTCACATTGAAATCACCCAGGATCATCAAATGATCATCCAGATACCTTTCAATATCGCGGGGAAAAAAGGTCCAGAAAAATCGGCCACAACAGGGTGCCATTGGAACCCGGAGGGAAATAAACATAAATCTGTATCCAGCAAAAAAAAAAAAAAAAATCAGCAAATTTAACTCTCAGAACCTGAATCGGGGCTTCCTTATCCTGAACTACCAGAACTTCTAGCCCCAAACCTATCCTTAGAAAAATAACCAATCCACCGGAGAGTCTCCCCTTCCTGCCATTTGTGGGTCTAGCGGGAAATATCCATTTGAAAAAACCCTCAAGTTCTATTTGTTCCGGGTCATCCAGCCAGGTCTCCTGCAGGCACAAATAGATTGAAATCCCATCAAAAATCTATAAAATCCTGATCTTTGACTTTCCCCCTTCACCCTGCAATATTCCATACCAAAACTCTGACTAAGGAAATCTTATCAACTAACACCAGAGGCACTGAAGTAGAAAAAACCTGCTCAGAATGTCAGAACCCCTGGGAAGAGCCATCAGCCAGAACCTGAACTGCCTCCTGATAAAGACCACAAGCACCCTCTGGGGTTTGCTTGACTGGGGAGAAATAATAACCTCACAAACTGAATCCACTACACTTAGCAACTGAGCAGCTTTATGCTTCGGGGTGCTGTTATTAAGAATGAAATTATCGCAACTTAATAATTGTGATCTCTCAAATGAAAAGGAGAAAGCAGACTGCTCGACCGTTGGAGAGGGGACCTCTGGAGGAAACAGCCTCCTTGTTCTTACTTGCTGCCCAAACATCATATGGCTAGGAGATAAATTAGTCTTCGGCTGCTCTAAAACTGTCTGATTAGTCTGGGCAGTATCTGAAGCATCACCTCTCCTCTCACCAGTCCTCTTAGTTACACAAGATTTTTCCAAAGGGGAGGAACTGGCCTCACTGCCTGGGACCAGAAATACCAATCCCAACACCATAAGCTTTTGCCCTACCTTCAACTTCGGTAGTCGCCATTAGGATTTCAGTTGATCCCTTTTGAGCAGTTTGGGTCCGCACCCCAGGAGAAAAAATCCCCACTACCTTCCCCCCAGGGTCTCTGTTGAGACTCCCTCGAGAGCCTCAACATCCCTCCTCATTCTAATTTTCTTTCTCAGATAATCATATAAATGGGTCATTCGATCCAAAACCTGGGTCTGCTCATCATTGGGAACTTTTAGCCTCTCGAACATGTTTGTTGCAACTCGTAATTGTTGTACATCCTGGACCTCCATTAAATCCGAGGAACTCAACACCTGTGCTACATTATTCACTGTAGAAGGTGAAATAATTTGTGAGCAATACGCCTCTTGCCCCTCAGGTAAATCAGCTAGCCCTGACCTCTGGGCTATTTTATTCGCTGTGAAAGATGGAGCAGATGATACCTGCCTACTAGAGGGGAAAAAACTTCTCTTTACCATAGCCAGCTGCCCAAGATTTTGACTTCCCTTATCAGACCTCTCCTCCCCATAAATCTGTGATACAAAAATTTTACTTCTCCGAAGAAATATATGTTTATCCAAAATAGCCTTGACCCATACCTCTGAATTAAAATGGATTAACACTGTACTTCTACCTTTCCTGAATACAACATGGGCCACTGACCTAATATCTTTCCTTGTTATGGGAATTTTTAACAAAAATCTAAAGTGTTCAGCAACATCCATAGGTGTATCCCATGCTGGAGAGTAATTCCCTGTTAGGGGCCAAACTGTAACCAAAATTTTATCAAAAGATAATTGAAACGATCCATGCCTTTTACCCCTTCCCTCCAGGGTCTGAGACCCCGGCACACAGAAACTTATAGGCCAATTTTGTAACTGGTCCGGGGACACCCCTTGCACTTTACTCTCCTTCGCTAAAGGTTCTGGGTGACTAAAAGGTAACACGCGCTCTTTAGCCATACCCATAAGATTTTCAACATTCATTGTTAAAACATTCAATTGCTGAAACACAGATCTTACAGTATATGCCGTGAATTGGACGTGTTCTGCTAAAATAGCCTCAGAAGAAGAAACACTGCCCATATCATTTTGCCCAGTCTTCAGCATCTTTTCATCTCCCTTCCGAGGAGGAATACCTTGCATTAAAGAAGGGGTAACCACTTCTCCCTGTTTTTCCCCCTCCGGACCCACTTCTACATGCCCCAATGTTTTGGGGGCAACATCTATCCCTTCCAGATCTAAGGGGAAAAACCGATTGGAGGTTGCCACCTCTGATAAAGGAGCTTCCGGGCTAGAATGCTTAGAAAGCAGGAAGACATCAATCCTCCTTTGTTTCTCTGGAGGGTGAAACCCAACCATAGTGAACTTCTCCCTTTTAAAGCGAGTACCCCTCACCGCCGTTATAAAGGAAAACAAACAACTTCGACGCTAAGCCCACCTCTTAATATCCAAGCACTTTTATCACACAGTCAACAAGACCTTGCGCCCGGCCCGCGCCCAAGGGTGCGCCCTTGCACATGCAGCCCTTAGGTGCGCCGCCTGCGGCGCACACACGCAGTGCAGGTGTGCTCTGGCCCGCTAGATATAGGGCTCCCTTCAATAAGCACCACCTGGTCAGTTACAGCCTGGGGCTCGGCACCTGCCCGAGCACCACCCAGCTGCTGCAGGACAAATGCGCCGCCTCTTACGGGCACCAAACCTCAGACACTCTGTCCTAGTTCCAAGCGGGGTGGGGGGGTTCACACTCCACCGATCATCCAACGACCCGACTGTCCAAACTCGGCTCCGTCAGTAACGGTAGGTATAACCCAAGTGACTGGGGAGCAGATTGTACTAGTCATGCTACAAACTGACTTGGCCTGTCACTACACAATGATTATAGGTGGATGGGAGGTAGGGAACCACTCCCCAGCCAGGATCTGTATCAGACCCCCACATCTCTTATAGACTCTGGTCTCTTGACAACTGGGATCATTCCTTTCTGCTACACATTCACTCTCATAGAATCATGCATTCCACAAGGGATAGCCACTTTGACTGCTATTTTGCAAGAGAGAAGCAGCATGCTGCATTAGACAGACTGCAGAGGGAATGCAGCTACTGAACTAGGACACTGAGATTAATGCCTCAGCTCTTGTGGAAAGAGACAGGAGAGCCTGAAATCAAATACCTTGTTTGCATGAAACAGATACTCCCGATTAACCCTTCTTACTCCATATAAACACAGAGCATTCACAATATATATTTTATTACAAAATTGAGGGTATCTTCCTAGTAATAACCCTACTTGAAACTAAACACTAGCACCGTGTGAATGTTCCCAGTTAAAATTATCCCTGCAGGATACATTCTGCATAGGACCAAGTACAAACAAACTCACTCCAGTTCTTTGGAGGGCAGAACTTTGGCTGTTTCCATTCTATCAATGGGACTAAACAAAAGGATCTGTATGTTCCCAATTGTCAGAGAGTCGGAGGCTGTGTCCACACAAAATACCACGTATCTGGGGGTTCACAATTTCCTTTGGGGTAGTGCGAGGTAATTTATTCCAAGGTAAAATTACCAAACAGTAATGTTTCATGTGGCCACTCTTGACTAATTAAACCAGCAGGCAGAAGCAGCCACTTGAAATGGCTTTCCTACCTACCAGCTCTTGGAGATAAACTACCTCGGGCAGGCTTACCCTTGGGTGAGCTGTGTTTTACACAAAGTGCTCCAAGGATAACCAGCACCTCCCAGGGGTACATTATGGGGTGCAATCTTGACTCCATTGAAGGAAACAACTAAAGTCAGACTGACTTCAGTGTAGTCAGGATTGCGCCAGAAAGCGTTGCTAAGTATCACCTAGAGAAGCACATACCTCCCTCTTCTACTTCACTTTGCTACCAAGTCTGCTCTGCAGTTCCTCAAGACAAGTGCCTGGGTGTGGTTCAGCGTGTCCCTGGGATGTTTATGGCATGGCTTGGCTTAGCAATGCATCCTTGCAGCATGCTGTAACACAGGCCTTTTGCTCCCATGTCACTGGGATCCCTTTTCAAGCTGTTTCAAAACCTATGCCTGTAAAGCCACTCATTCACCTCCATAAACAACAATGCCCCCATCCCCAAAGCTGAGTGTGCTTGGCTCCAAGCTTCACCTTTAGTTTTTAAATCAGCAGGTCTGGCCTGAGCAGCTGGGAGGGTTGAAGCAAAGCAGAGACCCCCTGTCTGTGGGACGGATGGGGCTGGAGTGAAAGCCTGGCACCTGGCAACATGCTCTTGTAAGAAAAACTATTGGTGCACTGCTGGGAACATCTTAATGAGGAGCTGCTGATCTGTAAAGTTCTAACTGGCTCCTCGGAGGCTGCTGCAAGCTTGACAGGACCCATAATGAGCATAATTGGAAATAGGGCTGCGCAGCTCTGAGCCACGAAGGGCAGGCCCTTTTCTTGGAACAGCTTCCATACAAAGAGAGGCTTGACAAAGCTGGGTCTCTTCAGCTTAGATAAGAGAAGACAGAGGGAACATGATAGAGGTTTATAAAATCTTGAGTGGTGTGGAATGAGTAGATAGGGAACGGTTATTTACCCTCGCAAATTGTACTAGAACTAGGGGACACTCCAGGAAACTAGCTACCGGCAGATTTAAAACAAATAAAAGCAAGTACTTTTTCACTCAATGCATAATTAACTTATGGAATTTGTGGTGAGAGGACGTTGGCAAGACCAGTAGCATAGCTGGGTTTAAAAAAGGCCTGGATAAGTTCTTGGGGAGTAGGTCCATTAATAGCTATTAACCAAGTAGCTTATGGGTTGAACTTCTTACTGTTGGGAGCTGGCAGCAAACAATGGGGAATGGATTGCCCATTGTGACTGTTGGTTCTTCTCCCAAGCGATTGAGATTGGCCACTGTCGGAGGACAGGATGTTGGGCTTGATGGACCATTGGTCTGACTCATGGCACTACTTATGTTCTTAAGCAGATAGCAGAGCACTTGTCATAGAGGGAGATAAGGGAGTAGATCAGAGCAAATACACTGACTTCTAAGTAAGTAGAAGCAGCTTGAACTGTATGTGGAAGTGGATGGGGAGCCAGTGTAGTGACTTGGGGGTGGGTGGGTGGGTGGGGGGGCGGGGTAACATGGTTGTAATGGAATGCAAGGCAGGTGAGTCTTGTGGCTGAATTTTGAATAGACTGAATTGGAGATAAGATGGTTCAGTGGGAGACCTGCAAGAAGCAGGTTACAATAGTCTAAGTGGGAGGTGATGAGAGCATGGATGAGTTTTGGTTGTGTGTTCAGAAAGGAAGGGACGGATTTTAGTAATGTTATAAAGAGTAATTCTGTCTTGGCCATATTAAATTTAAGGTGGTGGCGAGACATTCAGGGAGTGATGTCAGAGAGGCAAGCTGAGATTTTCTGGAGGCAATGAAAGACACTTCTTTTTGGCCAAGCATTTGGCAGGTGGGGATATAGACTGGGGTGGTGGTTTTTAGGGGATTTTCGTGTTTTTTATACAGTTCTATCTTTATATAGTTATAGTGTTATAATCCACTCTGAGCCTTAGGGAAAGGGCAGGATATTAGTTCAAATAAACAAACAAATCTTTCTCTGTAAAGGACAACCTGCTGTTCTGGTCCATGACAATGAGCCTTGCCAGCTTCAACAAATACCTGAACATATCTTTGGGGCACTCAGACTATGGTCCACTTACTGGGGCAAATATCGTCCACTCACTCAGAGAACCCAAACAGGAAACAGACAAAGGAGAGAAGCTGGGTAACCAACTGCGCATGTTGCCCAAACTACTATCCTATTAGTTGGGGGAAGCAGCTCCTAGAGCACATGCAACTGACCCAGCTCTGGCATCAGCGGTCACATTTTGCAGATAGGAAGTGAGGCCGAGATATGCTAACTTGCTCAACTTGAGGGGCGAGGATTTGAACTCAGGATTCCAAGCTTCAAGGCCAATCTACTATCCCCTAGACCACAGGACCCTCCCTGAGCACTTGACTCCACAGATTAAGAGCTGTCATGAATTAGCATGAGGGGTGAACGGATCAGCTGAGCACAGGTTTTCTCATGCACAAGGACCAATCTTGCATAGAAGTCAGTATCTAGTGGTTAGATGATCAAGTCATGTTCCCCACACATACTGCAGTTTACCCATTTGTAGGACTAACATCCCAGTGGCAGCATGAGGATTAGTGTACTGAAATCCTGAGACAAACTATACACTCAACCCAGCAAAAGTGCGGCCACTCACCTTCAATCTCCGAGATTCTCTTCTCTGTTTCCTTCTCCATCACCTTCTGCCCATAGGTTATTTCAGCCACTTGAGCAATTTTCTCTGCCTCTGCATTGGTAAAGGGACAAGTCAGATTACTGGGAGGGGAGCAGGCCTGCCTCTCTCTGGAAGAAGCTGAACAAGACACTCTTGGTGGCAACCCAACCATGTGTGCATGGTGGGGGTAGAGAGGGGGTTAATTTTAAACAGCCAGATCTCACCCAAGCACTTTCAGGTGTACAGCCATGGCTGTTGTTTTTCCAGACCACCTCTAGATCGAGTCAGTTGGGGAAGATGTGTGCCGCAGCTGTACCAACCTTTTGCCCACTGGCAAGGTCTCCGAGGCCTGCCATCCCTTGCAGCAAGGCACCCATAAACCCATCCGTGGCACATTCAGTGCATGCACTATCCAGAGGGGCTTTGGAAGCACTGATTACACTCCTCCCGCCCCCCGCTGCATACTCACCAATGAGAGCCTTCTTCCTCTCTGTCTCTGCCTCCTTCTCCACCACCTTCTGCTTCTGAGCTGCAATGAGCAGTTTTGTCTTCTCACTCTCCCTGGATGGGCCAGAACAAGCCAGGTGCAAAATCACTGACACTAAATTCACTCAGCTCAGGGGAGGGATGGTGACCCAGTGGGGAGGCACTGGTTGGATGCTCAGGAGGCCTTCCCCAACCCCATACTGAACCCTTCCACTCAGGCCTCAGGCATACCATTTCATTGCAGCCCTCCCCACCCAATGTAAAACAGGGATAACTCCTCCTATCCCTTCCAGGACACAAAGTCAGGGGGGTTCTCAGGTCACCAGGGGCCATAACAGGCAGTTAGGTTACAACTCTCCCAACCAGGATCATCCTAAAGCCTAGCTGACAGCTACCTCTGCACACTGAGTAGCAAGATGCCTGTTTCATGTACAGTGTTGCAAAGAAAATTTAAACAGCATGTTTCCTGAAGCAGACAGCGCACCCAACATTGTCTGCATTTCCACACACTCATTCCACTTTCTTCCAATCCCATAAAGCCCAATTTCTTCTCCCACAGCAGGAGTTTGTTAGGTTTTGTCTTCTATGTAGTGTGTAACACTGCCCTCTGCTGGACAGAAGCAGAGCTGCTCCAGGATAGTGTTAAATTACTCTCTAGTGGAAGCACTTTGTGTAACTATTAACCAAAACAAAAAACTTAAGTTTAAAAAAATCTTAAATGCACATTGACTTTTCTTAAAATACAACCCCCCCCCCCCCATTCACTACAATTACAATTCAAAAAACGGTCCACTCCATACACTGCAACAAAACATAAATGCCAAAAAACATAAATTTCAGAATTTGGGCAATACTTAATATTTTATCCTCATCAACGTACATGTAATATATGAACTTAATTCCTTACCATACATATTTTCATTCATTTTTATCAACTAAGTTTTCACATTTTTCCATTATTAAATTATAATTTATCATAATTTGACAAGGAACGACTTTTTCAGAGTGCATCAAGTCTGTTTCTACAGAACTTCGTTCCCTACAAATTATATAATGTTGTCTACACTCACATTAAGTTCATTGTATGAGCTGTATAAAATTTGTATACATGTAAATAACAGACTTAATGCACTCTTTAAAAATTGTTCCTTGTTGAATTATGATAAATTAAAGTTTAATAATGGAAAAATGTGGAAGTTTAGTTATTGATAAAAATTAATGAAAATATGTATGGTAAGGAATTAAGTACATATATTACATGTATGCTGAGGATAAAATATTAAATATTGCTCAAATTCCAAAATAATTTCTATGCTTTTTGACTTTTATGTTTTGTTGCAATGTATGGAGCGGAAGGTTTTTTTTAAACTGTAATTGTAGCGAACTGGGGGCGGGGGGGTTGTATTTTAAGAAAACTCAATGTGCATTTAAGGTTTTTTTTTAAACTGTTAAGTTTTTTGTTTTGGTTAATTTCTTGGTTTTGTGGGATATGATAACTTTGAAGTGAGTTGTAGAATTATTTTAACTTAATAGCACTAGGGATGATAGGAAGAGGAGGGAGGTCTCGGGTCATGGAGACAAGGTGACAGGTAGGAGCAGGAGATGGGGCTAAGTGGGGGGTTGGAGATGTTTTGCTGGAGTGGGAGAAGAGAGGGTTGGAGGGTTAGTTTAGGGTGGGTAGGAAGTAGGAGTGGGGGTTGGGGGGCATGTCGGGGCTCGGGATGTTGCGGGGGGCGGGAGCTAGGGG
>QEPC01013677.1:1166113-1197466 GCA_003113815.1 Sphenodon punctatus
CTGAGCCGCCTGCTAGGGAACCCACTGGAGGGGGCTGCGCTGCACTCACGTTCAGGGGCTGCTCAGCCGAGGCCCCTGCATCCGCCGCTGTAGCTCTCCTTTTTGCAGGCATCCTGGAAGGGCACCGAGGAGGAGGAAGAGACTCCGACGCCAAGCAGAGACCCCTTGGCCTGTGCCAGGTGCCCCCGAGACCCGGTCTGCTGGAGGGGGTCCCAACGCAAACACCGGGAAGCGCCCGCAATCCCTGGCCTGGCAAGGGCACGTCGCAGATGCCGGAGTTCCGCCTAGCACCGAGCGCGGCAGGAACTGCTAGCCCTACTCGCTCCGGCGTGGCTGGTGGCCCAAAAAAACCACCCCCGCGCGCAAACGCGCTCCGCCTCCGCTGCGCACCTGCCAAGGAGCGTGTTCCTAACTCCCGATTAGCGAGGCCCTGGGACCAGGAGGGAGCTCGCAGCGGCGTGCCTGCCGGGGACCAGGAGAATCCACTCCCCGGCAGCCAGGTACTGGCCCCGGAGCCGCCTCTGTAGGTCGGCTCCCCTTGCGGTGGCCGCGGCGGGGGGGGGGGGGCGAGCGGTCACGAAGGGGGAAGCCGCCGCACTGGGCAGCCCGCCCCGCATGCCTTTGTTGTTTCCCCCCGACCCCTCCGGGAGGCAGGGAGGAACTGAGGGTGGCGAGGCGGCAGCCAGGTCCCGATGGGGGAAACTGCTGCGCCGATGGCCCCTGGAATCCCCGCTCCAACGGGGAAGGAGGGGATCCCTAGTTGAAAGCCCCATGCCCGCAGTAGCCGGGCAGGTGAACAGGGCAGAGAATTGCTCTCCCCCTGGCACCGGGCCGCCCCCATAACGCCGAGCAGAAAAAGCAAAAAAAAACCCTTTGTGCTGAGTTCCAGCGCCCTTGCCTGCGCTCCGTACTGCCCCAAGGCAGACAAGCAACTGGGGAGCTGAGGGTAGATCCCTTCTAATAGGCTCCTCAAAGTTGGAGGTCTGCCTCCTACTGGCTCCCGGCAGGATCCACCCTACTGTCTAGACTGGACGGCCAGGAGGATCCCCCGGGAGAACAATTGTTCTCCAGTTTCTTTGTAGCAACCCTTTAAATATTTGAAAGTGGCTATGCCTTGTTGCTTTATTTTCTGTTCTCTAGACTAGCCAGGCTGAATAAGGTGGGTATTTCTCCACTGACAAATTGCATTTGAGTCTTGAGTCTTCAGAGAAGGGCAGGGCAAAAATGTAAAAATAAATAAATAAATTTGGTAGAGTCACTGTAAGTTTCAAGTTGGGACGGGAAGTGCTTTAAAGGGAACAGCAGTGAATTTTTACAGCTCTCTCTACCCTACCAAACAATCACTGCACATTTGAGAATTTCTCAGGCCAACACTGCATCTACAGAAACGGAAGGGACTTCCAGACAGAAATCAACAGCACTAGGGCTCAAGCACTTCCTCGTATTCCTCCATGCTATAACCACAAAGGGGGCTCCCAACACTGTTGGTAGAACTCACCTGCACTCTGGATTAGGAAATTCACCACTTCAATTCTGTCAAAATAAATCATCACTCCCCCACTGTGAAAGAAACAGAGAAAGAAAGGAGGATGGTACATTCCAAAGCAAGGTTCTGAGATTCAGGTGCTCTGGGCTGGTGCCAAAAGTCGATCTGTGCACTGGGTATACACACACGGTGATGCATGTAACACAAACTTTTCTGAAACACACCACTCACTACTTAGCATATACAAGACTATCATGATGCAGACTTACACAAAGAGCTCGCCTTCCAAGGAACCCACTGATAAAAAAGCACACTCCTTGCAAGACATCAAGAGGTTATGGAGGAAGCTTCAGGATGGATCTCTCATGGAGACATTGCCCTCTAGTGGGAAGGGACAGTAGCATGCAGACCATGATAGGCCAGTGTTTGCAGCATATCCGTACTGTGCCTGTTCTCTCACCACCCACTTTGGAGAATGAAGACATTTTACATTGGATTTATCTGGAGGTGGATGCCAGGTAAGTCAGAAGTTGTGACAGACAAACAGTAAGTTCAAGAGGGATGTAATCTAGTGATTAATGGACCGGGGAAGGTAACTGAATTGGCCCATGGCCATTCTGCACATGTGCAGAACGTTTTTTTGAAGTTTCTCAAGAATCAACCCTTGTGAGAACATGCGAGATCGCATGCGCTTTCGTGAGAATGGTTTGCCATTCTCATTTCAGCCCTACTCAGAAGCAGTAATGGCCCAACATCATGAATACCCCCACTACCTGTGTCAAACATGCTGGGAAGGAACGGAGTTTAATGCACGTAGAACTTCCTGTGACTCCGATCGGATTGAAGGAGGAATGGTGGGCGGGGGAGACTGCCAGCAGGAACACTGTGCATACAGCATACACCTCACTCAAGACTGTGGCTTGCAGCGGGGTCGGAGAAGCAAGAACAAGCACTGGTCTAACTAGTTTGCCAAAATAGCTCACCTTGTGCCACAGGGAACATTTTTCACTTCATCTGTCTGGAGTGTGGTCTGGAGAGAGAATAGAGAAAGATCTCTATGGAGCAGAGCTGCTCAGAATGAGATTCATTGTGTCTGCTATTATATTACAAGGGCACACACCTCAGGTCCCTCACCTCATCACTAGGACACCAGAACGGCCTGAGAATTGGGACCATAAAAGCTATAGCTGCATCTACGGATTCTCTCACCCCTTCCTACCCATCTCCTGGAAGCTCTAAAGTCAAATGTCACTTGTCCAAAGGTTGATTAAACAAATCATCAACCTGCACAACTTGTTTAGTGGGGTTTGACAGGAACTTCCTGGAAAAGCTCAAAGTTTCCATTTCACAACCAATTTGTACCATTTCCCAGAGAAAAGCAATGCAGAAAACCCTCTCTGAGTTCAAAGGCGAGTTATTGAAAGTCTCAGAGTTCAAAATCAGCATTGGGCAACTCTGGCTATGTGAGTCCTTCAGGACTCTGATATATAGAAGGAGTCAAGCAAAGGCACTGTCATACTGAAGCTATGCAAAGGGAAAGGCCACTTATAGGGCAGGCAGCTCCTTTTAGCCCTTTTTGCTCTGTATTGCAATCTACCCATGGGCATAAGGTTTACACATAATGTGGGTGCTGGATTTCCCCCTTACAGAAGCTAGGGCTTGATCCATTCCTGGGGACATTCATTAGGCCCAGAGCAGGGATTGTAAGAGAACATTTACCCTCTTGTCCAGGACCCTGAAACATGTCAGAATCCTCTGGCAGCATTGCCAAACTTTATCGCCATGGGAAAGACTAACATTGCATTTTCTTAATGGCTGAGCATGAGAGACTGATTTGATGAGACAACTGCAAAGGTACCTGTACTGATTTGAAGGAGGTTATAAAGGGCAGCATAAGGTGGAAGCCAGGCCCACTGGTGGAGGTCAGCAATGCCCCCCCTCTGCAGGAGAGAGAAAAGAGGTACTCAATTTAATCAGACATTTTTGCTCATTTTAACTATAGGTGCATTGGGAAAAAATAGGGACATATTTTCATTTCTAAACTAGAATAATATCCACAGATCTGCACTCTAATACCTTCTGCCTTTAAAGTTCCCAACATAGTATACTGAATTACACTGACTGTAATCCACACTCCACTTACAGTGGAATAGTCCCATAGACCCTCTGGGCTTCAATGGAACTACTCCAGCATAAGTGGTTTGTGGTTCATGGCCCTTGTTTATAGCTAAGAATGGTTGTTTACAGCCAAAGGGATGTGAAGAATGCTCAGACCCAGACAGTCATCTCCACCCATGCAAAGGGAACAGGGTGGCTATGAAGAACTCTTCTATGTGACAAAAAAAACAGCAGAGATCACTGGAATATGCCTACTGATAGCCGTTCAAAAAAGAGGGGACAGGGGAAACCTTCCATCAAAAGCACAGTGAGTTTAGCCTGGACAGTCTTGCTCAGACTTGGATTATGACAGTAGATCAGACAATAGGACTTTTTTTCTAGAGACCTGGCTTATGAAATCTGTTTGAAAGTAATTTAAAACATATTTGATCCTGGTAAAACATAGCTGAATAATTTGGTCTCTTCAAAAAGCATGATAAGGACACCCCTACTTGATCAGAAGTTGACTGAAAAATTGGTAAGTCTAAACTTCAAATTAGACTTGGAGACAGGTTCCTTCCCCAACAACCCCTACGTGCATTTTAAGACTTAAAAGTCAGTGCCACATGATCTAAAATCTCCCCCTCCAGTTCAGGTTGATTGCAAGTTGTCACCATCCGATTGCTGTTAAGTGGCCTATTGTGAAGTGAAGCAGCTTAATCTAGATCCTAGAAGATGGATGTCCACAAAGCAAAAATATCCCACCACATATGGCATTAGTTATGTTATTACTGGCAGCCTCAGCAGAAGAGCCAAGACTTGAAAAACCCACAGAGAACTGTCCTTTGATCAGACCCTCTAAGCAGAGTTGCTATCTCTTGCAGTTTGACCCCAAGACCCAACAGGACAAAATGAGTCTCAGGACAAACCAGAAGAAGTGGGAACCCTATCTCCAAGTCAGGGCTGAACATACGGACATGGAAGATGGCATAGCCAGTGTCATTTTTGCTCTTTGGATAAGGAGAGAATTTATGAAGTTTTGCCAACTCCATAAATCAGTTCCTCTTGCATACACCAGCCAGTCATACTGGAATTTCTGATTACCAGTTATTTATATTCCTACTGCTCTCATGTCTTTCACTTTCAGTTGGGGAAATCACAAACTTTGATTTCACTTTCCCCCATATGCTAGTTATCAAATTATCTAATGCTGATAAACAGACCACTGGCAGGGAGGAAGATGGGCACAAAACACTTAGGAACCCAGTCAATATGCCAAAAATGCACACTCACCTGTAATAAACACCAATATGACCTTCTTCAATTTTGTGTATTGCAGAGAAGAAAGCTGCAGTCACAAGACTGGCAGCTAGAGCTGCTATGGCACCTAGCTGTGCCATCACGGAGTCTGCCCTGGAGAGAGGTTATAAGCAAGAAATGGGATCCGAGAGGCAAGGCCTGGAATGCTTGAGTAGCTATTAGCAGTCTAGCACCAGCCCTAATAACAAAGCTTTGCACTTTCCCAGCATTTTCTGAGTATCATGGAACGTTTCAACATTCCTACCTGTGAGGAAGCTCATTCATCAGGCCTTCTACTAAAACAAATGGGCTCTCAATACCAAACCCAGCCTGCAGGTAGCTCCCCCACCCCAAACCTGCACCACAGTCTGGTCTCACCAGACTGGAACCAGTGCATCATCACAAGATTACAAGGAGAAGCTGTGTTTGTCTTTAAGAGACACAGCAAAGAGAGCATTATACTGCAGAGCTACCTTCCACCAGGACAGGAATGGGCAGCAAAATGCAACAAGCACGGGGATGGAGAGAGGGGTTGCCAATTAAGACTCCCGGGTTTGAACCCCAGGGCCAAGCCCTTGACACTACAGCCTGTGCAGCTCCCCCACCATGGTTGGCGGGAACCCCAGAACATGGGCAGCAAGGAGGGATTACTTGCCTTACCTGGGGAGAGGAAGAGGGCTGGGGCCGAGGGGAGCGGTTGGAAGGGGATACGCTGGAAGGGAAAGGGGCTGGCCCTAGGGGTCCCTAAGGGAGAAGTCGCGGGAGCGAATCCCAAACTCGAGCGCTACACTCACCCTTGCCTCCTCCTAACGATCCAGCTTCCGGGTGGCGCTCCAATGACGCCATCATGGCGCGCCGCCTCTATAGTCTCTCCTCCGCCTCCCGTCCGAGCGCTGCAGTTCCAGCGACGCCACCACTAGGGGGCGCCAAAGTTTCGCTCCGTTGCTCTCCCGAAAGAGCGCAGAGCCCACAGGACTGCGAGTCCGGACAGAGCCAGGGATCCCGATTCCATCGCTGACAAGGAGCTCTAGTGATGCTAAAACATGAGGGGGAAGGAGGGGCCTGGGACGGGAGCCAGGGTTCCATTGGTTAGAGCATGGGCAGGTTCTGACTGCAGCCCCCCCTGCCTGTACCAAGGCTGTGTTCGGTGGCTGCAGCTCCCCCTGCTGGTACCGAAGCTGTGCCATGTGCTTGAAGGTGCTGGCTTTTAGATGAGACATAAAACCTTTGACAAGGGGTGAGTGCGCAAAGGACCCAGGCAGCAAACTAACGCCTGCTGCATTGCAAGGCTGAGTTCTAACACTAACAAAATCTGAGCCTGCAGGGGAGTTCTCTATGTCTGAAAAGGAGGGGTGAATAGAATTAACACTAGAAGCCTTTGCCCAGCAGTGGAACTGGCAAGGATGGGAAAAGGCATCCTTCGGCAGATGCAGAGGGCCTGGGACTAGGCCCTCCAATTCCTTTTTGATAGTCGTTGGGCAGGAGTGTTGCTGAATATTTCCTTGCTTTGCAGTGGGATTGCTGAAGGCATAGCTAGAATAGGGACAGGTACTGTAGCTGTATTAGGACCCCAAAGCCTGGGTGGCCCACATGCTCCCACTGCAGCTGCATCCCCTACCACTAGTGGGGAGTGGCAGCCCACCCCCCTGCATCTTCTGCACCAGGGCCCATTTCCAATCCAGCTACACCACTGATACATTAACAGACAATGCGCAGGAGGGATGCAGGGGACACTTAGCAGATCCCCTTATCTGTGTCCCCTACTTTCAACCCTCCAGCATGGGGGCCCAGCTAAAAGGGTCTGTGGAAACAAAGTGTCTGTCCACTGCAGCCTATCTGTCTGCCCCACAGTGCTCCCTGAGCCCCCTTTAGCAGCACTTCCTTACACTCATATGTCCCCATGGGACACTTTTCTATTCTACTTCCCTTCAGTTCTCTGCCTGGGAAAGGGTTCAGTCAGTCCCTTGGGCAGTGGCAAACACCTCAGCTCCACCTGTCCGATGCTAATCTAACCTCGAGCTGCAAAGTGGCTGTTAGACCATGTCACAAATTCTTAGCCTCCCTTCTTGCAGGGCTGGCAAATCTGCATGTGATTTCAAAAATCTGTTTCCTATTTGGATGCACGTATGGCCAAACAGAAGAGCAATAACAGGCAAAGTGACAGACCAGGCACAAATATATTAAATCTCCTGCATGCATAATTGTTGGAGGGGACTTAAGAAACATAGAAAAAACATATAAAATGTCAGTAAGGGAGAATAATTTGGTCTTTACACTTGATAGAGTAAAGATCACCTTGGGTATATATAACCAACCTGTCAGAGGAATTCAGCACCAGTTAGGAGCAAGGAATGAAAAATCTGCAATATTTGTCAATCCAAATTTTACGGCTCTTAAATAAGTGCAAAAGATGCCTGAGATGAAATATGCCCTGTATTAGATTTTTAAATGCTTGCCCAGATTTAAGGTCTTGATAAAATGTATTAAATATTTTAAGGTTTTAATGAATCGAGTATGTGTTTCATAAATCATGAGGCTCTTCTGGCCCCCCTCCCAGTTTAATAAGGGTAAACTAGGAAATTGCTCTGAGCTGAAACAAAATTGGTTCATACGAAATGCAGAGGTAATAGATTTTGAAACATTTTTAAGCTCACAAAGGGGGGCTGTGCTTCATAACACTCCCGTTGGAGCTCTGACTGTAAATGGGAATCCATCTGTGGGTCTGTGATTTAACAGTATCAAGATGTGAGCTAGCGCAAAGGTTAAATATTATTGGTAATCCGGAAAAATCAAATTGCCAAGACATTACTTAGACCCAGGGCCAGGTGCATTAGGAGTTACTATTAACCAATGCTTTATTGCCCCAGCTTCTCACCAGCGCTTGAAAACCTTGTTTCATACCCCACTCCCCAGCCTGCTGAAGCCCAGCAAACATAAAAATATTTTGTGTTTAACTGCAAAGTTAATTGAGACAAGTTTGAAGACCCCTGAAATACTCTCATTAACACTGTTGTCTCCAGCCTGTCTGCAGGAGGGCCAGAAAAGTTGCTTCCCTTTTAATAAAGATGCCATATTTTATTTCATTACCTTTCTCCCAGCCTTTGCAAGCCCTGGCTATGAGCACATAAAAGGGAGTGACTGATAATGGATTGTAACAGGTGGACAAACACTGCTGTAAGAGTGAGCTTGCTCTTTGTCTATTGTCTTAGGGGGAAACCAAACATTCTTTCCTCTTTGTGTATGAAAGCTTGTGGTGTTGTTAAGCTCTGCAGGAGACAAATCTTGGGGCCCCATAAAGTGTTGTGTAAAAGTCTGTCCAACCTCATTAACTGTCACAAGTAACAATACCGAGCTGGCAATAAAGGCAATTTCAAGCCTGTTGGTCATTAATCACCGCTTGACAGTTGTGAATAGAGGTGGAAAAATCATGTCCCCCATGGCTCTCGCTTTTGAGTTTAAGGTTACCTCTCTGTGTACAGTGCATGGGGGTGGGAGAGTTATTGGGAGGGGGTGGGGAATGTCAGTTACTAATAACAATTGTGTCACAGGGTAGGAATCCCCTCCTATCAAATAGACCCTTAATGAGGGCTGCCTGTTAGCGCTCATTTGTTATTTTTGTTCTACAAGGATGTGACATGTGTATGACTGAGGACCTGTTCACACAAAATGCAGCTTATCTAGTAGCAAATAATCCCCTTAGGGGGAGAGCAGTTTCATGTAGCCACTTCTACCTGTGTGTTAAATGGCTGTGGGCGGAAAGGGAATTTTTACCTAGGGTAATTACCTAGGGTTATTTAACCACATACCATCCCAGAACCCACTTTGGGGTAGAATGGGGTAATTTATCCCCTGGTTCCTTTTGGAGTAAGTTAGCACACATCATGTGTGGCTTCTCCTATTCCCTGCCATAGAGAGTGACTCATTAATCATTGAGTAGAAGCAGCCACATAAAACAGCTTAACTCTTGGGGTGCACTACCAGGGGGAAGGCAGCATTTCATGTGAACCTACCCCCCATACTCCACCTGCCTGTTTTTGAAATAACAATCGAGACCAGGTGGGGATGCTTGGGGGCCTGGTAATAGAAGGGCCCCAGGATGAGTTTGTGTAGGGCTATATCCTGCTCCCATTGAATTCAATGCTGTGGCTCCTACTGGCGGCTCCAGTGGAAGGATCAAACCTTTGCTCTGGCCTAAACAGCTGGATGCAGATGTCTCTTGCAGCTGTTGGGGAATTTTTGGTTTCTCTTGACCAGTGGGCAATGGCCCAAGACAGAGGGTGGAAAAGGGACAAGCAACCCTTTAGTTCTAGGTGGAACATCCAAATTCAGTGCTGACCAAAGCTCAGCAGCTATTCCCTGGAAAGGAGATAGAGGTTCCTGGGAGACATGTCTATACTAAAAAAAACAGCCTCCATCTTCATTGGTCCTAGGTGACCTTAAAATAGGCCTTGGAGCCTGCCCACCTCTCCCCAAGTGCCCTGAGTTGTATGGGCAAGGGCAGCTCTCCTGTAAATAGCAAACTCCTGGCTCTAGGTTCTCTTGGTGCTGTAGCTCAAAAACAGCTCAGTGTCCCCAGAAACTCAGAACGCAAAAGAGCTATCATGGGAGGGTGGACCTTGTCACAATGAGGCTTTTTACACACACCTACACCTATCTCTCTCCCTCATTTTTGTTCCTTGGCCTGGATGACAGCAGCCCCAATAAAAGTTATGCCAGGTGGGAGGGAGCTGCCTGCCTGCCTTCCCAGCTCCCCACATCAGACAGCTCTTTAGTTCTGACGAGTTTGGGCAAAATTGCCAGGAGATGGAGATGAGGCACTTCTAATCTTCTCTAATAACCGTGCCTAATAATTATTTCATACGTTGTTTGTAAAGCGTCTTGAAGATGAAACGCGCTGCGTCAGCACGATTAGTACTTGCAGACGATTCTGCTGGCACATTCGCCCTGGAGACACCATCAAACCCAGATGAAAGGGGGCTCCTCTCACAGGAGTGAGGGGGGATTTTTATTTGCTTCCTTGGATCCAAACATCATTTTTCAAGGATTGTCTGGTGGTGAGGGGCGGGGCAAGATATTGGAAGTCAACTCCCTTTAAAATTCACTGAGAGCAGGGCACTTAACTCAAGCTTCTTGGACAACATCAGCCTGTGCACTGCATTATTAGTATAATTAACATCAGGCCTAGAGCCAAGATGAATTACTGCTGCTAATACAATGTTTGTTGAATGTTCCTGCTTCAAACTAGGTTGAAAAAGTGGGTATGAAAAAATGTTCACACTTGCTTTGTTCAGATATTTTTACCTTTTTTAAAAAATGTTTTTTTTCTAATTTTTTGGTCAAAATGAGCCAATGAATTTTTGATTGGTCAAATAATCAAATACCTGAACCAAAATAGGGGGAGAGAGAAAAAAAACCCCAACCAAAAACCCCACCCCAGGAAAACAGGGGTGTTAATCAATATGTGAATATTTTGGGTGCAAGTATTCATGCAGATATCCAGAATTCTGTGTGAAAATGCAAATGATATTAGTGAATACAGAATCTGCTACTCATTCCATCTCTAACGGCCAAACCTGAGATTCCCTCCCAGTGGCTGTAGGGACCTGTCCTCAGAAGAGCCAGCTGCACAGCTTGGGGCTACCTGCTTCCCAGCTGGGAACATTGCTGGCTAGCTGGAAGGGTAGCTAGCGGCCGAGTCAGCAGAGCAGCTGACTGCAGTAGACGGGTCAAGCAACATTCTTGAGATTTGGGAACCGAAGGCTGGGGGAGCAGGGGTTGGGCAGTGGCAGAGTTGGGGGGGAGCTCAGGGCTGGGGAGCAAGGTCTGTGGGTATGGATTGAGGGGCAGTGACAGAGCTGGGGGGAGCTCAGGGCTGGGGAGCAAGGGCTGTGGGTATGGATTGAGGGGCAGTGGCAGAGCTGGGGGGAGCAAGGGCTGTGGGTATGGATTGAAGGGTAGTGTTAGATCTGGGGGGAGCTCAGGCAGAGTAGCAGGGTAGGGTTCCACCTATGCAATTTTTAAAGGAGCACTTATGAAAAATACATGTTGCAGGGCCTGCATCGGCACCAGTGCAGGCCCTGCAACATGTCTTTTTCATAAGTGTTCCTTTAAAATTTGCATAGGTGGCAACCCTAGAGCAGGGGCTGTAGGTGTTGATTGAGAGGCAGCTGCAGAACTGGAGGGAGTTCAGGGTGGGGGACCAAGGGCTGTGGGTAGGGACCGATGGACAGCAGCAGAGCTGAGAAAAGGTTAGGACTGGGGAAGCAGGGGCTGCGAGTGGGGATTGATGGGTAGCAGCAGACGTAGGGGTTAGGGCTGGGAGACCGGGGGCTGTGGATGGAGATTTAGGGGCAGCGGCAAACCTGAACGGACTTTGAGTGGGGAATGAGGGGCAGCAGGAGACCTGTGGAGGCAGCTAGGCTGTTGCACCAGCATGAGCAAGATGACTGGGGAGCTAGAGTGGTGCAGCACCATGAGCAGGCTGGGGAGTCAGGTTGTTGCAGGGTTCTCATGCTGGTGCAACAGCCTTGCTGCCCCTCAGTCCCCAGCCGCAGCCCCTGCACTCCCAGCCCCAGGCTCCCCCCAGCTCTGCAACTGTCCCCTCCATTCCCCAGCTTCAGTGTTGCCCCCAACCTGCAGAGGAAGAGGATGGAGACTGAAAGGCCAAGGCAAAGTGTGGGTCCATGGAGCCTAAATTGGAGTCAAGCACAATATGTGAGACTACAATGCCTTTACTGCTTACATGGCTTGCAAGTTATGGCACGAGACTTAACTTGCAATTTCCATACCTTTTTATAACATGATTGAATTTGCAAGAACCTTAACTATTATTGTAAACCAGAGGTTTTTTGATTATGGAATTATTTATCATTTCTATAGCACTGCCAATGTGCCTGGTACTCAACAGTCATAATTAGACATGTCCCTGCTCCAACGGACTTCCAATCTAAGATGGAAACAAAAGGGAGAGAAGGGAAAGTGGAATATAGGGAAAGACAGGATACATTCATGAAGCTGTGGAGGTTTAAGTGCATGTGTTTAGCTTAGTTACAAGGGGGAAGGGAGAGAGTCTGAAGGATAAGACAGTAGAACAAAAAGCAAGAGTGAGCAATGTGGGTGATTTGGAGCTAGGGAAAGCCTAATGGAAAAGGTAGGCTTTTAGGAGGGAGTTTGAGGTTAGGAGAGAGGGAGCAGAGCATTTATGGTCAGGGAGGGAGTTCCACATATAGGGAGCAGCATAGAAGAAGGGGCGAAGATAGTGAAGGAAGCAGGAGAGGGGTGGGTTTATTTCCCATTTTACACGTAGGGTGATGGAAGAAGAGGAGTGAAGTTCCCAGGTGGAAAAGATAGTAAGGCCTGTGGGCCCCTTGGATAGCCAGCCTCTGGTAAAGTGCATCCATTCCCCCACTAACTCTGCTGATTGCGGGGAGCAAATGACCCTAGGTCAGGAGACTCTGAACAAAGGGATAACCATGACAGAAGGGGTTAAAGCCCAAGGGGGAAGTTTCAAGCAGGACCTGATGCAACGACAGATGGAATTTGAGTTTGAAAATTCGTTACAGGAGAGTGAACTTGAGAATGCATTTTTACATGTGAATATTTAAGGTAAACTCAACTACCCCCCTTATTATGAACCCCTTCCCCACTACCTATGCTGGTGTCCTCATTAAAGTTCTGAGGAAAACCCACAGTCAGAGTCTACAAATGATATGAGAGTGGGCGCTATTCCACTTCCAGAGAGATTGTGCGGTTGTTGTGTTGGTCCCAAGTTACAGAGAGGAAAGCAAACTGGTTTGAATAGGGTTAAAAGTGCCAGACATAAAAAACAGACCTGTTAAGGATGTGTATAGGTGTAGGTCTGGGTGCTGGGTGTGTGGGAGGGTGTTAGACCCATGGAGGCATCTGTGGAAATGGTGTGGTGGTGGGTGGGGGCATGGGTGTTCAATCAGTGTTTGCCCAAGTTTTTAAAAAAGCATACCTTCACAGTAGGAACAGTGGCTGTATGTACCCAGACACAAAGGAATGCACGACTGCTTTGTGCAAGTGGGGTTTCCCAGTGGCATCTCATGCTGTGCGCTGTTCCTTGCCTGGGTACATACAGCCGCTGTCGGTACTGTCTCATAACGTCCAAGAAACTGCATGAAAGTACTACCAAACCAGAAAGTTGCACAGAACTCCAGCTCCCTCCTAAGGTGAGGGAAGTTGTTGGACACTGTACATTGTAGTCAGTCAGCATTTCCTCAAAGTCCTCACAAAAAAGAATAGTTTGAAAACATACAAAAATTATAAATAAAACAAACCCAGGAAATTAACTAAATAAAAAACCTCTTGATTTAAAAAGCTGTTAAGCTATGACATTGACATAAAACATCAAGCAACATATGCATGAAACAAACAAAAAGATACCTTCGAAACACAGAACCCAAACAAACAAAAGGGACCCTGGTTCAAGTCTTGCTTTAGCCAGAAACTCACTGAGTGACCTTGGGCCAGTCACAATATTCTCTCAGCCTAAACTACCTCACAGGGTTGTTCTGAGGATTAAAAGATGTGTTAATTTGTTATGTGTTATTCGTAAAGCGCTCTGAGTGCTATGGCAAGGGGGCACTATATAAAAATAAAGATGGTGATGATTGATTATTATACTCATGAAACAAACCAGAACATATCTTCAAAACACAGAAACAAACAAACAGATGAAAAAAAGGTCACACATGAAATGATACCCACTTTATAAATGCAAAAACATCATTGGAGTAGATTAACTCATGGTGAATTATGCTTATCATGACAAATAGCTTACTATAAATTGATATTTTTTCACATATTAAAAAACCCACTTGAGGAGCATAGCAGGAACTTGGATATTAGGAGTGTGCTATCAATGCTGTTCTTGCAAGCCCTGTCACATGGCCCTTTTTTTTCACCCTGGATGGAGGTATGGTGAGCATACCAGGAACTTGGATATTACACACATTCTATCAATGCTGTTCTAGCAAGCCCTGGCAAACGGCCCTTTTCCTTCTATCTTGACAGCAGTATACCGTACTTAGACAATGGACACCGATCTTATATGTGCTCTATTAGTATGGTTCTCGCAAACGTCCCGTCAAGCGAGGTTTTTTTTCTACTTGCTCGACAGTAGCGCCACAGGGGATTTGAATGCAGGACTTCTTGCTCCCAAAGCAAAGACCTTTCCTCCTGACCAACAGGCCCTTGCTCCTTGCTACTCTCAAAGAAGCCATTTAGCCAAGAATGGTTTTGTCCATTGACCCCTGGGTGTTACGGGCCTGGAACGATGCTGCGCCACTCTGTGGATGCAGAGGGTGCTCAGATTCCAGGATTGGAGCCCCATGCACAGGAATGGATGTGAACGTTTGACGGCTAGGAGCAACACAGTTTTTTTTCTAAAGGTACAGCCTTTCCCCCTCCTACTTCAGAACCTGGGATTTTCGTCCTCCAGTAGGTAAGGAAAGGTGGGAGGGTTCAGGGTGTCCCCGGGCTTTGTTTGCCAACCAGCTGCCTCTGCCCCTACAAAAGAATTGTCTACACCAAGCGCGTAGAAGTTAATTTTTGGCTATCACAATTTCATTTTAAGTTCCTCTCATTATACTCTCTTCCCATGTACGAACATTCATCATATGTGTTCTATTGACGCTGTTCTCACAAGGCCAGCCACAGAGCCCTTTTTATTCACCCTTGACGGTAGCATAGCGAGAATTTTGATATTAGGACCGTTCTCTCGATGCTGTTCTAGCAAGCCCCATCACACGGCCCTTTTCCTTCGTTCTTGATGCACGGCCCTTTTCTTTTGCCCTTGACGGACATATAGGGAGCATACTGGGAACTTGGATATTACACACGTTCTATTGATCCTGTCCTCGCAAGCTCCATCAAACGGCCCTTACCTTTTTACTTGATGGACAGCCCTTTTCTTTTGCCCTCGATGGAGGTATGGGGAGCACACCAGGAACTTGGATATTAGGTGCATTCTCTCGATGCTGTTCTCACAAGCTCCATCAAACGGCCCTTTTCCTTCTCTCTCCACTTCCCATCTGCACATTAAAATCATGCAAAGTGATTCCGTCGTCATAGGTTAATCTACGCCAATGATGCTTTTGCATTTATATTTTAAATGGGTATCATTTCATGTGTGTAATCTTTTTTCCTCATTCATTCTTTGAGTTCTGTGTTTCGAAGGTATGTTTTTGGTTGTTTAGTAGTTTATCTGGAAAGTACCTTTTTGTGGGAGGAAGTTTTTGATTTTTTGGGTAGTTGTTTTATGATATATGTTTGTTGTTTTTGAGGGGGGAAGAAAATGTTGGATTTATTTAGGAGTGGATGTAACTGGAGTGTGGCTTACTGGTGTGTTCTTGTGTTTTTAAAATCTGTTCGAATTTTGTTAATGCACTATATGTTGCTTGTGTTGTTGGTTCTTCAAAGGGTATAATTTTTTATGAGGTTAGCTGTGACTTGGTTTTTTTTACTTTTCTCCTTTTTGTAGTTGTTTGGGTTAGACTGGATGTTTGACATGAGTATGTGTTATTAGTTGTAGTACACGTTAGTATTTGTAAGTGATCGTTGTGGTGGCATTTGGTTTTAGTTTGTTTCATGCATATGTTACTTGATGCTTCATGTCAATCTCTGTTTTTAAACGGAGAGGTTTTTTATTTACTTAATCAGGTTTATGGATGGGAGTTGCAGCTAGGGACACAAGATCTTAAGCTGTGATCCTCAAATCACTTGTGCTGGCAGAATTGGAACTCGACTGGCGCAAGTGCACTGAAGATTGTACTTGCAATTCTCTGCTTGCGCCATCCTGACTGGCAGTGAGATCATGGCTCCATTGAAGAAAACAAACAGCAGTCTTGCCATGGACTTTATTGGACAGATTTCACCTCAAATCTTCAAGGATGTTATATGTTTCTGAGCCATTTTGTAATTACCCCCAAAGCCTGGAATTTTACCAAGGGCTGCCTCCTGCAGCTGTGCAGCTGACTGCTTGGGGAAGGAAGAATTAGGGGATTTATTTCCTCTGTATGTTTTTGGACAGTGGCTGTTACTGGATTGCTCAGTGCTCACACTCTCCTTACAGAAGACTCCTTTTCCTGCCATCCTCTTCAGATGACTTTCTCCCCATCATAAGGGGAGCACAAGCCTGGGTCACCTCATGGTTGTTATAACATCTCCACTGCTGCCCCCCCTCTAAATTTCCAGAGTTTTAGGGGGCAGGGCTTACCTGAGTGACAGGGGAGGTGCATCAGTGCCTAAGCAGCCCTAACAGCCCAAAGCAGTGCTGAGAGGACTGGAATCTGGCTATGTTCTGCCCACCCACAGAGCACTCTGATGAACCCACCAGAGTGGGCCTCTTCCCGCAGCTCAGGTAAGCCTTGACCCCTGCCTCCATTGGCCCCCACTGCCCCTTTCCCCCCAGTTTCAAAAGTTCTCCCTACTCCCCCTGCCCCATTTATGCCAGGTCATGGGGGGCATTTCATCATCTGAGGCAACGTCCTGACAAACATTAAAATCAATTTTATTAAGCCTAAACTCAGCCTAACTGCAATATAATCCACACAAACAGTGCTTTAAACCAACAGTATTCAGGAGGAGGAAGAGGAGTATGTCTTCCTGAAATATCAGGACTCCCCCCCCCCCCCCCTTAGGTTTTTAAATCCATTTAATTCTTCTTGTGACCTTCCTGGCCTGAGGGAGATGGAGAGCTCAGTCCTGGCTCTCCCTGTGCAGCTGGAGCTAGCAAGACACCTCTGTTGATGAACAGCACTGGGGAGCGCCTTCCCCACACTGCTTCTTTCCCACTGCCTGCAAGCCAAAGCTGTCCTTTCTCTCCCCCACACCAGGCAGCCTGCTGCTGAACCAGGGATCATTCCAGCCTAGCTACACCCATGCTCCCTAACACTTCTTTAAACCAGAACTATTTGTGTCTCATTGCTAATCCTCTCTCCACTGAAAAGCTGGCTCTGTGGGCCTGTCTGAAGGCCCAATCTAGGAGCACATTCCCACATACAGAAGACCAGCGCTTTTTTCTTTTCCCTGCATATTACCTTGAAGTGTGAAAGACTCTATGCGCTTCTTTAACTGTCCTTGTGTTTGTTTTTTAAGCGCATTGACAAGCGGCCAAAACCTACCTTTACAAGTGCGGGTTTGAAATGACCCACATAAATCATCGTCAGAATGTCTGTGTCCGCATGTCAGTTACACAGAGCCTTGCTTCCTGGCTCTCGGCTCCACTCTGCTCCCCTTTCCGGGACCCCAGAGCTGGGGAAGCGAGGCACTGTGTAACTGACTAGCCGTGTCAATATCATGTCAGTTACACAGCACCTCGCTCCCTGGCTCTCAGGTCCAGAGAGGGGAGAGGAGTGGAGCCAAAAGCCAGGAAGCGAGGTGCTGTTTAACTGACATGATACTGACTATCCTAGTCAGTTACATGTCAGTTACACAGCACCTCACTTCCCGGCTCTAGGCTCTGCTCCTCTCTCTGGGACCCGAGAGTGGGCAAGCGAGGTGCTGTGTAATGATACCAGTTAGAGTAGTCAGTAGTAATGTGGGAATGTGAAAGGTGCATTCTTTAAAATGGCTTGAATGCGCAAATTAAATGCTGGTGTGAGTAAATGTAAGCGCATTTTGAAATTGACTGCATTTAGAAATACCAGCATTTTTGTGTATGTGGGAATGCGATCTGATTGCTTGCACTTATTGACACTGCATTCATTATCATTACTTTATCTAGCACTGACATGCATCCCCTAGGTACATGCAGTGTACAGAGGGTGACATTGCTCTCATGCACAGGACTGGCAAATTCTATTCCTAACACTGCTGCTGGACTGAGCTCCACTCCAGGGGAATAAGCACACAAGCCCTTCCTCCAGGAGGCTTCGGCCAGTGCTTTGCTCCTTTTTCCCTAGCTCACCCAAGGAGCCCCACTGAAGGACTCACATCATGCTGCTACTCAATTTCCTTCCAAGAAAGCCCAGTTTAGTTGAATTCCCCTTGGTCCCCCTTCCTAGGCATTGTTTGTTTCCTGTTTTTACACATGCACCTTAGAAAGACACTGGGGCTCACTGGCTAGTGTGCTGAACTTGGACTTGAAACACCTGAGTTCAAATCTTATTTTGAAGAGTGGCCTTGGACAAGCCACCCTCCCAGTTTCTGCTTCCTGGCTGTAAAAGAGGGTCCAGTCAGCCTGTCTCATGACGTTGACCAGTGTATGGTAGTCTCAATGGAACTGGAATGAAAGGGAAGCAAACTGGTTCAAATGATATCTTTTATTGGACCAACTGCTGTTGGTGGAAATAAGCAAGCTTTTGGGTCACACAAGGAACTTCCTCAGGCATGTAGCGTAGCCAGTAGAAATATATATATAAACTGAGCAAATATAGGGCAGTATATAAAGAGGCAGGAAAGGGTGGGGTTAGATAAGACAAGGTGACTAGTGGGGGAGGGTTATATTGATAGGAAGAAAAGTGCCAGACATAAGAGCAGGAGGTATACAAACGGGGCTGTTAAGGATGTGTAGAAGACAGACATAGGTGGGGGAAGGGGAAACAGCTACGGTGACATTAAATTGCATAAGAAAGGATCTGGGAACATAGAAACTACATGTGACAGGTTCTGTGAGTGGTAGAGAGGGAGACAGGAATGATAATACAGAATATGAAGGAACTAGGTATGTAAGGAAGCAGGAAAGTATGGGGTTAGATAAGATAAGGTGCCTAGTGGGGAGGTTAAAAGTGCCAGACATAAAAAAACAGAGCTATTAAGGATGTGTATATGACCCTTTTTACAGGGGCAGTGGTGGGTGGGTGTGCTTCTGCGGTGGGTGAAGGTGGGTGGGTGCCCTTTCCTATGGACACATCCCCACCCACGGAGCCTCCCACATTTTGTCAGATGGCTCTGTGGGTGGAGGTGGCTGGGTGTGGGTGGAGGTGGGTACTCCTGTGTAACACTCACTGGTGCACCTCCCCCCTCACTGGGGTAGGCCTTGCCCCCTAAAACTCTGGGAATTTAGAAGGGGGGCCAGCAGTGGAGATGTGATGTGGAGACTTAGAGCTTAAGTATCAGACAAGGTAAATGAACTGTAGTGGAATATACCACACAGTTCCAGCGCCTTGCATTTGAGTTGGGGTGGTCCAAGGACGGATTGCGCGTCATTTTTCGTAAGGGATTGAATGATGAAATAAAGGATCAATTGGCCTTTACGGAACTGCCTGACACCTGGGAACAGTTGTCTGCCCTCGCTCTGCAAATTGAAGAGCGCCTGACGGAACGTCGGCGAGAGAGAAGACAGGAGATTCGAATGTCCTACCCTCCTTGGATCGCGAGTCATCCGGTTCCCAGCCCTGAAGCCAGTAAGACAACCGAACTGGAACCCATGCAGTTGGGAGCTGTACGAGGTCCATTAACACCGGAAGAGAGAGAGAGGTGCTGCCGTTCCCGCGCATGCTATTATTGTGGAGATACTTCCCACTTTATTCAGGCATGCCCAGTCCTACCGCCCTTTTGATGGGCAGGGGGAAATGCCAGTGGCCGAGGTGGGCTGGGGACACGTAGGACCTAAGAGCCATCCCTTCAACACTGACCGTTTCAGCCCCGTACTTTCGAGTACCGGTGATGTTGCAAGTCTCCCCCTTGCATTCCCTAATTGTCTGGACGCTCATTGACTCGGGGGCTTCCAGCAATTTTATAGATGCCAGCCTAGTCCAGGTTCATGGAATCTCCATCAAAACCAAACCTCGGCCAGAACCGGTTCACACCATTGATGGTTCCCCCTCTCATTTACGGACCTATTATATCGCAAACAGCCGCGTTAATCTGTAGTATTGGAAACCATCAAGAGAGCCTTGCCTTCGATGTGGTATGTACCCCCTTCTTTCAACTAGTATTAGGACTACCCTGGTTGTGAAAACACGACCCCCAGATAGCCTAGACAGAAATTCATATTCAATGGACATCCCAGCGATGCCTGCACACGTGCTGCAAACCTATGCCGAAGCTGGGGCCCCTAGGGGCATTAGCAATAACCACTACTTCCACCTTGTCACACATACTGGTAGAATATCGAGATTATGAAGATGTCTTTAATAAACAAGCCACGATCACATTGCCACCACATCATACCTACGATTGTCCAATCGACTTGCAGCCAGGAACAGAGCCGCCATTTGGACGCATATATGCCTTATCGAACCCTGAACTAAAGGTACTTCGGCAATACCTAGACGAGGCCTTAGCAAATGGAACCATTCGACATTCATGCTCTCCTGCAGGAGCACCCATCTTCTTTGTTCCTAGGAAGGATGGAGGTCTTCGTCCGTGCATCGATTACTGTGGCCTCAATGCAATAACCATTAAGAATCGATATCCATTACCTCTGATCCCTGAGTTGTTGAATCGACTACAAGGAGCTTGTATTTTCACCAAATTAGATCTATGAGGGGCTTATAACTTAGTGCGGGTCCGGAAGGGTGATGAATGGAAGACCGCCTTCTGCACCCACTATGGGCATTTTGAATATCTGGTTATGCCTTTCGGCCTGGCAAACGTACCGGTGACATTTCAGCACTTTATTAATGATATTCTCCGTGATTTATTGGACCTTTTTGTAATCGCTTATCTGGATGATATCCTTATTTTTTCTAGCACCCCAGAACAACATATTGAGCATGTACGCCAGGTGCTTCAATGACTGCGATTACATCGCCTTTATTGTAAACTCGAAAAATTTGCATTTCACCTAACCTCCATTGACTTTGTGGGGTTTGTCATTACTCCTAAAGGGATACAAATGGATCCTCATAAACTAGAAGTGATTAAACGCTGGCCCCCTCCTAAGGCGGTTAAATCTTTACAACGATTTCTCGGCAGCACGAACTATTATCGACAATATAGTCCCAATTATGTGGAAATTATTACCCCCCTGACAAAACTTCTAAAAAAGGGACAATCCCTGAACAACAACACCAGTTTTTTGTTCCTTAAGCAAACCTTCATGGCTGCTCCACTATTGCAACACCCTGACTTTCGTTTGCCTTTCCAGGTTGAAGCGGATGCATTTAATAAGGCATTGGGGGCTGTCCTGTCACAAGAAGACACCCGTCACCATCACGTTACCATGTGCTTATTATTCACGTCAATTGACGGCCGCCGAGCAGAATGACACCATATTTGATAGGGAACTGTTAGCCATTAAGGCAGCATTTGAGAATTGGCGGCATTACCTTGAAGGGGCCCAACATCCAGTCAAGGTCGTGACTGATCATAAAAATTTAATTTATTTACAAACTGCGCAAATTGCAAATGGTCATCATGCTCGCTGGGCCCTCTTTTTTGCCCAGTTCTCTTTTACCATCACCTACCGACCGGGAAAGTTCAACGCCCTTGCAGATGCGCTCTCTAGATACTACGAGGGAGCCTCCGAGGATCGAAAAGAACAAGGGCCCCTGTTAGAACGCAAGGTTTTCGCAGCTACCCTTCCTTCACAGGAAGCCCTTCAGCGATCAACCACCCAGGAGCTATTACCAAGTGCAGACTACTCACTAGTCAAGGAGGAGGGGCTGCTGAAAAAAGATAGGTGAATAGTGGTGCCTCCCTCATGGCTCCTGCAGATCTTGTGGGCTCATCATGACGCACCTTTAGCAGGACATCCTGGTTGGAATCGAACGTATCAAATGATTCAACGAACCTTTTGGTGGCCAGCCCTGTCATCAGAGGTCCAACAATATGTTTCTAATTGTTCCGTTTGTGCCCACACCAAGATACCTCGTCAAGTTCAAGCAGGGTTGTTGCAACTGGCCGAGCCTCCTCAAGGGCCTTGGCAACAAGTGGGAATTGACTTTATAGTAGATCTTCCTCCCTCCCGAGGATACACTGTTGTCTGTGTGGTCATAGACCACTTCAAAGTGGCCCATTTAATTGAATGTAAAGGACTGCCACGGCCTATTGAACCGCACTCTTATTTATTTGACATGTGGACAAGCTCCATGGGTGGCCACTGGAAGTGATAAGCGACAGAGGATCTCAGTTTACCTCTCACTTTTGGAAGGCCTTGTTTACTGCCCTCCGCATCCAAGTCAAACTTACCACGGCCTACCACACCCAAGCAAATGGGCAAGTAGAACGCGTAAATCTGGACTTCGAACAGTATTTTCGCTGCTATATCAACTTTCTCCAAGACGACTGGTATACATGGCTCCCATTAGCGGAATTCTCCCATAACAATGCCCTGAACGCTTCGCTAGGAAACTCGCCTTTTTTTGTGAACTATGGGTTTCACCCACAAATAGGCCTTACAGATGTCCCGGCAATGCAAGTTCCAGCAGCGGGCGGGCTAGTGCAGCATATTTGTGATAGCCACAACATAGCTAAGAACACTCTTGTGCAATCGCGCCAACATTACAAACAACAGGTGGATAAACATCGCTGGGCTGCTCCACCCCTACAACCAGGAGATTACGTCTGGATAGCTCGCCAGCACTACCCATCTCTACGACCCTCAAAAAAGCTGGATAACCGGTACTTTGGACCGTACCCTATTGAACAACTACTTAACGAGGTCACCTTTCGGGTTACCCTACCGCCATATCTACGCATTCACCCGACCTTCCACGTGTCATTGCTTAAATGAGCACCTCCACCTGACTCTGCAGAGACACCCCTTGCTCCTTCCGACTGCGACCCTCCGGGAACACAGGCGAGTACGTCATAGTACGCGCCATCCTAGATTCTAAGCTCCGTTAGGGAGGTCTTCATTACCTGATTGACTGGGCCGGGTTCGGCCTGGAAGAACGTTCATGGGAGCCGGCCATCCGAGTCTCAGCCCCCTTCCTTGTCCGGCTTTTCCATAAATGACACCCAGAAAAGCCTGGTCCCCGATGGTGCCTTCGCAGGGGGGCTTGCAGGGGGGGTAATATAAGGACTAGGCATTATGGGAAGGTCAGCATCCCCCGCAGCCGCGCTCAGGCTGATCGCATCCTGCAATTACCCCCGACATCACCTGACAACGCGTGGCCGGAAGCGCCGCTCTCCAGACACTCTGGCACATCATCAGGGGATTCCCCCTTGCCCTCCATGTCACAGGAACAGCCTCCGCCGGCCACGCAGTGTTCCGGGGCAGGGCCTGCACCAGTGAGACATTCACAATGGTTTCAGGCACGCAAGGGGGGCGTGGCCTGAAGCATAAAAGCCGGCGCCGCAGAACAAGTGGTGCCGGTGATCTGAGACTGGTCCCTGGAGCGAAAGCTATTGTTGGAGATTGTTGACCCCCGTCTTGGTTTTGAGCCTCCCTTCCTTCCCGCATCCCCTTGAGTGCTGTTGGAGTCTGTGTGCCTGCGCGAGTGTGGTGAGTCTGTCCCCGGTGTCCTCTGCAGAATGGTTGAGTGAGTGCGTGTGAGAGTGGGTGGAAAGTGATTGTGCCCTTTTCCCTTCCCCCCTTTGGTTCCTTCCCCCTTATGTGAGTGAATGGTAGCAGTTGCCCTCTTGTCATACCTGGGTGCCCTAACCTCCTGTCCTCACTAATATCCGTGCACAGCCCCTTCTCCCTCCCAGGGTGAATCTGTGGATACAGTGGTTGAACAGTGGGCAGGGTGCCCCAGTACCTATTCCTCGGCGCCCTATGATCAGGGCCCTGAGAGAAACGCGGGTCTGCGAATCGCAGATTTCCCGCGGAATTCCCCTCCCACCACGGAATCTCCTGCCCCGCTTACCCCAGCGCAGAATTTCCAGCCTGCGCTGCGGGGACGCGGGGCAGGAGATTCCATGAGGGGAGGGGAATGAAAAAACCCTCGGGGCTTCCCCTCCCCAGCCTCCCCAGTTGCCAGGGGGGGAGGCACCCCCTTTAGATAATTAATAAACTTACCAGGGACGGCAGCAGCAGCTGCTCCGTCCAGCGCGCTCGTACTTCCTGCTCGTACTTCCTGGCCCCTCCCGACGGGGCCTCTCAGGGNGTACTTCCTGCTCGTACTTCCTGGCCTCTCCCGACGGGGCCTCTCAGGGCGACGCAGCCGGATGACGTCATCTGGCTGCGTCGCCCTGAGAGGCCCTGTCGGGAGGGGCCAGGAAGTACGAGCAGGAAGTACGAGCGCGCTGGACGGAGCAGGTGCTGCTGCCGCCCCTGGTAAGACAATTCCTTTTGGGGTTTTTTTGGGGTGGGGGTGGGAGTCAAGCACGCCCCAGCAGCTGGGGAGGGCAAGCCCCGGCAGCTGGGGAGGGCAAGCCCCGGCAGCTGGGGAGGGGAAGCCCTGAGGTTTGACCAGTGCGGGGGGAGGAGGAGGCAAACCAAGCCCCCCCCGCATGGTAAATCGCGCCGAGGCGCAGAATTGGCCCCTGACTCCCGCGGAATTTTAAAAAAAATTCCGCGGAAGAATCGGGGCCCTGCCTATGATGATAGGGGCCTGATCCTTATGTAGGATCAAAGACCCACTCACTATCCTGATGGGCATCTTACATCCCTATCGCCTGCCGAGGGTTGGGACAGGGCAGCCCGTGCTTCACGCCACTTGTGTGGAAGTTCCCCTAAATTCTGACTCCCTCAGGTACCCCATCCCCACTGACACATGGTGAAAACTGAACTCCTTATCTTCCCTCCCAATCCTTCCTCTCCCTCTTCCCTGTCAATTGCCATTGATGAGGTCTCCATCCTCCCTGTCTCCCAAGCCCATAGCTTGGGCTTCATCTTCGACTCATCACCTTGCCTTCAAATCCTACATTGACTCTGTGGCCAAATCCTGCCGCTTCTCCCTCCACAACATTGCTAAGATCTGCCTTTTTGTCTGTCTCCTCTGCCAAAACTCTCACCCATGCCCTAGTCATCTCACACCTCGACTATTGTAACCTCCTTCTCGCTGACCTTCCCCGCTCTCATCTTTCCTCCCTCATCTCTGTTCAAAACTCTGCTGCCAGGATGATCCACCTAGCCCATCGCTTTGACCATGTACATCCTCTCCTATCCTCTCTCCACTGGCTCCCCCTTCCTAAGCATATTCTGCACAAGCTCCTCGTCTTCACCTACAAAGCCTTCACAACCTCGCTCCCCCCTACCTCTCTGTTCTGATCTCTCTACGAACCCCTGTTTGAGCACTCCGCTCCTCTTCCATTCCCTCTCTCACCCTCCCACGCCTCCCCTGCTCCCCCAACCACCTTTGTCCCTTCTCCCTCGCTGCTCCAGATGCCTGGAACTCCCTCCCTGCCCTTGTCCACCTTGCCCCCACCTTCCACACCTTCAAGTCCTCCTCAAAGCCCACCTCTTCCGCTGCGCCCTTCCTAACTCCTGCTAATCATCCCCACCCAGGATTATCCCCCACCTGTTATCTGCAAACTCCCAATGTACTGTAACCAAGCCAAGAATGTGTACCTGAGTTCTCGCATTCTCATGAATGTTGCATCCCTTGTCTCTCCCTCTGTTTCCCCTTCCCTGTCTCCCCTCCCCCGTCTTTAGACTGTAAGCTCTCAGGCAGGGACCATGTCTAGCTTGTTTTTTGTAAAGCACCAGGTACATCGCTGGTGCTATATAAAAGCTTATACTACTACTACTAAACTAATAATAAATTAATAATATGTCATCCTAACACCTCTAGCTACAGCACCTCTGTAATGGGGGAAGGGGACAGTGGGTTGGGGCTCCCCCAAGCTCACAGTCCAGAGCAGCCCATGACATCAAAATGGGAGGAGCCACAGCCAGGGTAGTAGGAGCAAGGTGGGGGTAGTAGATTCATATGAACAGCCACTGTCCCTGCTGTGAAGCTATGATTTTTTTTAAATGTAATAAAAAAACTCTCAAACAACACAAGCCCAAATCAAGCATGTTCTTTTTGGTACTTAATTGCATTCTACAGTGCCTTCCCACTGTCCTGCTACTTGCATGGGCTGTCTCCCTCCCTTCTCATTTTTCCATGCCTGTGTCAAATGTGTATGGGTCCTGGTGCACAGTCTGTTAGCCTCTGTCAGTACCGCAGAGGCAGTAGACCTCGTTGTTTCTGTGGAGGAGGAACAACTGTTTGTGCCGTCTTGGGTAGAGAAGCGGGGAGACAAGCTGTGATATGTACAGCACCTGCCTCAGTGTTAGGCCCTGGGGCTGGTGGTTTTGGGCCTGGGGGAGTGGTCTCCTTGGCTCCCTGCCAGGGTCCCAGCGGGGGCAAATGCTGCCGGCGGCTTCCCGGAACTCACCTGGTGCTGCGGTTGCGCCGCCGGCATCCCCGCCGTCAGCGTTGCTGGAGGAGGAGCTTCCTGGAGCGGCGGGGGAGTCCTTGGGGGAAGGGAACACCCCCCCACCTCCACTATTGACAGGCAGCGAGAGGCGCACCGGGGCAGACGCCCCTTGTGGCCACCTCTCTGCCATGCAACGCCAGCACTCAGAGCGCCAGCACCAGCATGCACAGTCAGCTGGAGGGACTTAAAAGCAGCTTCAGAACAGACTGCCATTGCTGGTGATCAGAGCCTCGTGCCTGGAATACCGGCCCCCTTTCATTGAGCTAAGCTTGGAAAGTCTTGTAGAATACCTGGAGTGAGTGTGGAGAGAGCGAGTGCGTGGGTGTTATAAAGAGTGAGAGTGCGTAGCTCTGTCTGAGTGTGTGAGTGGTGTGTGTGTGAGCCAGCCCTTTTCCTTGCACCCCCTGGGTTCTCATTTGGTTGTGCAAGGCCCATCCTTACCCCCTCTTCCAGGGCTTTACACCCCTGTCCCTACACATTCTTCCCCCACCAAGTCTGGACCCCTATCTCCCTGTGTGCATGTGTTCCTTGACTTCAGGACCTGGTGCTCACCCCGTGATGATCCAGGCTGGGAATATACATCACGAAGGCCATATAAGATCCTGAGGGACCATTTAGGGAGCCAAGGCAGTTGCCACTCCCCTGGTGGGGATTTTCTGGTGCGTGTGTGGGTTCCGGGATACGCTACTGCTCATTTTGGATCCTTTCCCGTGTTTTCCCTGTACCCTGTCCCTCTCGTGTATCTATCTGTTACCCATCCTTCCCCTACACCTCACACTCTGGCAAGCCAAGCCTTTTATTATTGTGACGTCCAGTGAGGTAAACTCCTAACAGCCAATCAGAGCAGATGGAATAATGACAATGGGTGTTTTTACACACACATTTCTCCTGCATGTTTGCTGTTACATCCTGAACTTTCTGTGTGTCTAAATCATGCACCCAGATCTTAAACATCCAGCTCTTTGAACTTCTGCATAGAACTTCTCCAAGAACTTTTGTGTGTAAAAAGTTCTTCTGGTAAACTGCTTTGCTCCAGGCAGCTGTGGTCACTTGGTTTCCATGGCAGCCTCTCATGTCTACAGCTGCAGCTACTTTATGCTGCCTCAGGGCAGTGTTTGTGTGAAGAATGCATCCAGGAATTGCCTCAGGGCAGTGTGTGTGTAAAAAATCCATCCAGGACTTAGTTGTGGACTTGTAAACCCAGAAAATTGAAAAATCCAGAACTTTAAGGTGTGTGTAAAAATGCCCAGTGAAACAGGACGGAACTGCTGATGTGTGTGCAGCCAATGAGCATGCGTGTCTGTCAGATTTTAAAAACCTTAATAAAAATACTCCAGCAGCAGCAGACCCAGCCAAACATTCAAGAGAATTATCCAGAGTTCCCAGACTACATATAGGTCAATTTTGAAGCCTGTTAAGTGAATGCAGCTGATATCATACTCCAGAAAAACGTTGCTACCCCAGGATTTTATATGAAAACAGAAACTTCAAAACAACATAACCCCCTCAAATAAAAAACAGATCAACAAGAAAATGTGCACAAAATCCATTGTAATTATTCCCACACACCCACAAAAAATCAGTGAAAACCAACAACACATCATTAAAAAAAACACTGTCTGAGCTTCAGTGATAAGCATGAAAACGGGGTTGTAACTTAAACTTACTATACAGCTGCTGCTGTGGCTGTATAATTACACTGCTCCAGACTATGACATCATAAGATTTTCTGTCGCTTCCCCACCTCAGAATCTTGAATTATGTTCAGGTTGTCATGGGGATAGTAATATACAGATTTGTGCCATTACAGTTCAGTGGTGGCTTCTGTATGGTATGCTCACTATTGTGGACTCTGCTGGACTTTGGCATTAGTAGGTGTGGGGAAAGTTATTTTACAGGAGGTCAGACCCAGAGGGAGAGAGGAATTTCTGTCAGCACATTTCCCCATTTCCAAGTGGAAGAGGGGTTGGGTACCTCTTTCACAGTCCCTCTTTCCCCTGTCATGGGGGGGCAGGGGGGGGAGGGAATAAAGAGTGGGAGACTGGTAAAGCAGGAGTGCTGAGTTCAATAACACACTGGGTGTAAACAGATGGACATGGAGGCTGCCTGCCCCCGGAGCTGCTCCAGTGGGGATGCAACCCAGTGTCCACCTGCTTCCAGCCTCGCCTGAGTCTGCTTTAGACAGACAGGTGGTTTCCCTGGGCTGCAGTCTGCCCACATGGCACCCCCATACCCCCATCATAAAGTTACGGTTGTTCACTCAATACTTCATGGTGCTGACCGGGGCAACAGCCAGTTGGGTGTGGAGTTGCACCGTGGGTCCACGCAACAGACGGACAGCATCTCCACTTCTGACCATTGCCCCGGGGTTGGCCGGCTGACTCTGCTTGGTCTCTGGGATGTTCTGGAGTACCACTGGTGGGGATGCAGTTTGCACATCTGATGTCTGCTCTCTACATGGACAGGCCAACCCAGGGGTGCAGTGAACTTGCTCAGGCAGTGGCAGAGTTGCTGTCTGTCTAAAAGCACCCAATGAGGAAATTGAGCTAATAAGATCAACAGACTGTGCTGGAGAAGGAAGGAGGGGAGCAGAAAGGTTACTGGGTATAATTTGACTTGGTTCCTAGGTATCTTATTCCAACAATGTGAAAAAGAGTTAATATGTATGGGGGTGGGGGAGGGAGTGGGGCAGTATGAGAAGTGGGCAGTATTTGTGGAAGGCATCCAAAGCCAATTGTGGATCTCAAGTTTAAGAGACACTGCAAATTTGAAATCTAGTTGTTTAAACAAGTGAACAGCAGTTACAGACTGTCTCTGACAATGACCATGATCCACAAACCACTTCCTCCCTGCAGGCTTCAAAGAGGCTAGGCTAATTCAGAGTAAGTGATTTGTGGATCATGGCCAATGTTTGTACCATTACAGTTCTATTTAAAAAAAATGTTTTCTCTACTTCCCTTGTTGCTGTATGAATGACCCACATAAGCAGAAGGGAAATTAGACTGATTCTGCAGAGAAGCTGGGGCATTGACAGGGGTGTAGCTGGGGCAATCAATTCCAGTGTACATATGCATTCTACATGCATTTGGGCACCAGTGCAGCTTCACCTGTTATTGGGTAATTTCAGACGTTATGTGATCACAGTCAACCAGACTGAATCACAGTGGATTCGGTGTGGTGGCTGTGATCACACAAATGTCTGTGTGAACCCCGCCAGATGTTCACCACGGTGAATTCCTAGCAGGGTTCAAAGCTAGCCACAATTCTGGAGGTTCAGCCAGCCTCACCTCCAGAATCATGGTTAGCTGGACCACAATCAGGAATGTAGTGAAGGTAACATATGTTACCTTGCCTCGGTTCTGACCGTGGCCCAGACCGTGGTACGGGATCGGGCACAGCAACCTGATTGGCCACTGCACCCACCTGTCTCCCTGAGAGCAGGTGGCGGAGCGCAGGGCCAAGCATGTCGCACCGCACAGCCCCCCCCCCCCCCCCCCCCAATCCCCCTCTGTCAGGGCTGGGTCTCGAACCTCCGGCTTTGGGGCTTGACTGGGGCGCTCACTGCCTCCTGTACCACTGGCAGATTGCTGTAGAGATTGGCTTCCTTCCCTATCTTGGTATTCTCGCCTCTTTCCTCCCGCTCTGTACCCCACTCACACCTGGTAAAGGGTGTGGACCCACCTGCCACAGCCTGATTGGCTCTTTGTATTATTTAAGGTTGAGGGCTGTGGCAGGTGCAGAGCTTCTAGTCATCTCTCCTTGACTCTAGCTTGGCCCACTTCCCTTATTACACTTCTCTCACTTGTACTCTGCTTGCACGTTTGTTTACGTCTGTGTCTTTGTGGTGGTATTTATTTATTTATTTTATTTATTTAAAAAAATGATACCCCGTCCCTCCTGCCAGGCAGCCCGGGACGGCTAACAAAGTCTCAGTGTGCTGTTTCCCCTCTGTGTTCCTAGTGCATAAAGCTCTACCCCTTCCCTAGTGCCAGGACTAACACCTCCTGTATCCCGTGTGTGTTGGGGCATTTCTTGCCCAGCTCCCCTACCCCTGCACGGGGTGTATGCTCTTTTCCTCCTGCTCACATCTTGTCCTGTATCCATGTTGTTTTGTTTCCCTCATGTCCCAAATCCCTCTCAATGTGTATTGTTCCCTGTTTGTCTGTTCTTCTGTCAGCAGGAGCCCTGTGGCCACCTCTTGTCTCCCCCTGTAACCTTGCTGCAACCCCCCTCTGACCTTGGTTCCGCAAGGGCCTTTCCCCCCAATCCACAGCTCCTTGTCGCTCTTCTATCTTGGAGCCCCCTGTTCCCCCCTCGCTGGTCTTCCAGCCTCTTGTTGTCCTCTGAGCCTTGGCTCCCCAGTTTCTTCTCTTGGATTCCCCAACTCCCTGTTGCTGGTTCCTCAGCTCCACGCTTCCCCCCTGTCTTGGTCTCCCCAGCTCCCTGTTGCTGGTTCCCTAGTTCTGTATTGCTCCCCTGTCCCTGAGTCCCCATTTCCCGGTTGCTGGTTTTCCAGCTCCCTGCCTCTGGTTCCCCACTCTCTGCCTCTAGTTTCCCTCTCCCTAGTTCCCCGTCCCTTAACCTCAGTGATGAACCGTATGCCTTCGTAGGCCAGCGTGTCTGGTCCTTATGCTGAGCACTTCATCTCCCTGGTATCGGAGAGTGGCTGAGAGGTTTCTTTGTTATTCCCCTTGCTTCCTTCCCCCCCGCTTACCTACCTTCCTCTCTTCCTCT
This sequence comes from Sphenodon punctatus, assembly GCA_003113815.1. Taxonomy (NCBI): domain Eukaryota; kingdom Metazoa; phylum Chordata; class Lepidosauria; order Sphenodontia; family Sphenodontidae; genus Sphenodon; species Sphenodon punctatus. The sequence goes on from QEPC01013677.1 coordinate 1,196,952, forward strand.
TTCTTGGCTCCGGCCGCCAGAGCCTGACACCCTGAATGTTGTTCAATCAAGGTTTCTTGTAGGACTCCTGGGAAATCCTAGGGGTACCTCCCATGTGGCTGTGAGATTTGAGATGGGACAAAAAAGCTGGCAGCAGGTGGCCTTTGAGGCATCACTTAAATTTTAGTGCAACCTGTTCGTGGGACAGCACTCTGAATTGCTTAGGGCCCTCCTGAATGATACACACATGAGTTCCTGGGCGCAAAAGATGGAAGCGCATTTGCAGTCTATGGGGCTCTCCAGGAGCTATTTAGCACATAAGCCCCCGAATGCACTCAGGAAAGAAGTTCTTTTGAGAGCCGAAGATATCTATTGGCAGGGGGAAATAGAGAAATTAGGTGAATTATTATTATTATTATTATTATTATTATTATTATTATTAACAAACATTTATATAGCGCCAGCAGTGTACCTGGCACTTTACAAAGTAATAAAATAGACATGGTCCCTGCCCCTAGGGCTTACAATCTGAGAGA
>QEPC01013677.1:1201697-1222916 GCA_003113815.1 Sphenodon punctatus
GTCCCGGCTATAGCACTGAGACGCCGTTGGTGGCCTTGGTAGATGACCTCCGCCGGGAGATGGATGCAGGATGTTCAACATTTCTCATCCTGCTAGATCTCTCGGCCGCTTTTGATACCGTGGACCATGGGCTGCTGGTGAGGCGGCTGCGTGACCTGGGGGGTCTGGATGGGACCGTTCTTGAATGGTTCCACTCATTCCTCTCAGGGAGAAGCCAGCGGGTGGTGCTGGGGGATGAGACATCGTGCCCCCGCGCCTTATCATGTGGCATTCCGCAGGGTTCTATTCTGTCTCCATTATTATTTGTATTGTATTGTTTATTGATGGGCATTAGCTTTCGCCATAGCCCCGAAAATATTATTATTTAATGTATACATGCAGCCCTTGGGGGAGGTCGTGAGAGAGTTCGGGGTGCGGTGTCACCAATATGCTGATGATACTCAGCTGTACCTCTCCTTTTCAACTGACCCAGACCTGGCTGTCTCGATGCTAACCCAGTGTTTGGAGGCCATGGCGGAATGGATGCGGCAGAGCAGATTGAAGCTCAACCCCGATAAGACGGAGGTGATGTTGATGGGGAGAGCGAGGGAGTTAGTGGCTCCCCTGATTGGGGGAGTTCGCCCGCCCATAGCTCAGCAGGTCCGGAGTCTGGGGGTGATATTGGATGCAGACCTCCGCGTGGAGTGGCAGGTGGAGGCAGTCGCTAAGACTGCCTTCTGGCAGTTGTATCTGGTGCGTAGGCTGCGTCCGTTCATCTCCGGCCTGGACCTGGCCACCTTCATCCATGCCTTCGCCACCTTGAGACTGGACTACTGCAACGCGCTCTATGTGGGGCTTCCCTTGTGCCTGGTTCGGAGGCTGCAGCTAGTGCAGAATGCGGCAGCTCATCTCCTTATGGGGACGGGTCGTCGGAGCATATTACACTTGTGCTCCGGACTCTGCACTGGCTGCCGATAGCGTGCTGAGCTAGGTTCAAGGTTTTAGTGTTGGTCTATAAGGCCCTTAATGGTCTGGGCCCCTCGTACCTCAGGGACTGCCTCGCCGTCCGCGCCCCAGGGCGGCTCCTAGGTCGGCCGGGGTTGCCTTCTTGGAGGCCACAATGGAGAGGGCATTCTCGGTGGCCGGGCTGCGCCTTTGGAACTCCCTTCCGGAGGAAGCCCACCTGGCCCCAAGCCTGTTGTCATTCCGGTGGTGTTGTAAAACCTGGCTGTTTGCCCAGGCCTTTGGGGAGGGGGGAGGGGGGGTTAAGGTTGTGTTTTTCTCCCCTACCCTGTTTTATTGTTTTAATGTTGATATTGTTTCCCGGGGCCCTGTTTTAAAAGTATTTAATTGTTGATTGTTTTAAATTGTTTTATATTGTTGGAAGCCGCTCCGAGCTGTTTACAGGAGGGGCGGGGTATAAATGTTTTAAATAAATAAAATAAAATAAAGGTTAAGCAGGCTGAGCAAGGCTCCCCAGTGCACCAGCTGGTGCAGGATGTGTCCACCCAGTGGAATTCGATGTTCCTGATGCTCGAGTAGCTTCTCGAGCAGAAAGCCATCTTGCATCAGGTTCAACTGGTGATGGACAGCGTGGCACCTCCAGGGTACGATGGGGTGGAATGGGAAATCCTGGCTCACACGGTCTTTGTGTTTGTTTATTTATTTATTTATTTATAAAATATTTCTATCCCACCCCTCCTGCCCACAGGGCAACTCGGGGAGGTGAACAACAAGATAAAAAACAATAATACAATAAAAACAATTTTAAAAGTTTAAAAAATCCCATATGCAGGGAGAAAACAACTAACCCCCCCCTCGCCAAAATCCTGACAGAACAGCCAGGTCTTACATAAACGTTGAAATGACAGGAGAGTGGGGGCCAACTGAGCCACCTCAGGGAGTGAGTTCCACAGCACAGGGGCAGCCACTGAAAAAGATCTAACATCGGTGGCCACCCATCTTGCCCGGGGAACCTCCAAGTAGACTCCCAGGGACGATCTCAGGGGTCGCACGGGCACATGGAAAGTGAGGTGGTCCCGCAGATAAGCAGGGCCCAGCACCTTGAACCTGGCTCTGTGCTTTATAGGCAGCCAGTGCAGAGCCCGGAGCACTGGTGTCATGTGCTCCCTGTGGCCAACTCCCGTAAGGAAACGGGCCACGGCATTCTGCACCAGCTGCAGCCTCTGGACCAGCTTCTCAGGCAGCCCCATGCAGAGCGTGTTGCAGAAATCCAGCCTCGAGGTGATGAAGGCATGGATGACAGTGGCAAGGTCAGAGTCTGAGAGATACGGCCGAAGCTGCCAGACAAGATGTAACTGCTGAAATGCACTCCCCATCACAGCCACAACCTGAGATTCCAGGCTGAGCTGTGAATCAAGGACTACACCCAGACTCCACACCTGAGAGACAATGGGAGGGTGACCCCCCCAACAAGAGGAGATTCAACCACTCCCAGGCCCCCCAAGCCCTTGTCCACCAACATCACCTCTGTCTTGTCAGGATTCAGTTGCAGATGGCTCAACCTCATCCAAGCCCCTACAGCTGACAGGCACTGGGAAAATAAGGAGACTTCATGGCCTGAGTCAATGGAAAAAGGGAGGTAGAGCTGAGTGTCATCAGCATACTGATGACACTGCATTCCCTGAAACCCTTTCACGCTCTCCCCTAATGGCTGCATATAGATGTTAAACAAGAGGGGGGACAGAATGGCACCCTGCGGGACTCCACACATGAGGTCCCAGGGGGAAGATGTACACTTCCCCAAGACCACCCGGTGAGTTCTCCCAGCCAGGAATGAACAAAACCAGTCCAAGACCGTCCTGCTAATCCCGGCACGGTCCCGCAGGCGAGTCACCAACACCTCATGATCGACTGTGTTGAATGCAGCCGAAAGGTCTAGCAGGACCAGTAAGGTCTGATGATCCTGGTCCAATGCCAGACGGAGATTGTCAACCAAGGCCACCAATGCAGTCTCTGTACCATACCCAGGCCGAAAACCAGACTGAAAGGGGTCAAGCAAACCGGTGCAGTTCAGATGTTCCTGGAGCTGCCATGCCACAGCCCACTGAATAACCTTCCCTAAAAAGGGGAGGTTAGAGACCGGCCGATAAGAGATGGTTTCTTGAGCAGGGGCCTAACCACAGCCTCTTTCAGGAAGTCAGGTCCGAAGGGAGGCACTGACCACCACAGCCAGCAACGGCCGTAACGTCTCCTGGCTGGCTTTCACCAACCAGGACGGGCATGGATCTTGTTCACAAGTGGTGGCGCGAACAGATCTCAACAAGGATGCCATATTGGCAGGCGACACCATCAGAAACCGATCCCACAAAACAGAACAGAATGCGGCATCCATAGCCCCAAGATGAACCTCTGCAAAAGCTGTGGTACCGAAATCGTGGTGGATGCGAGCGATCTTATCTACAGAGTACTCAATAAATCGGTCACAGTGGTCACTGGATTGTTCCAGGTCCATGTGGAGGCAGGCAGGACTGACCAAGCCCTTTACCACCCAGGAAAGCTCCACTGGACATGACTTTGCAGATGCAATGAGGACAGCAAAGAACTGCTTCTTTGCTGCCTGCACCACCACAGCATAGGCCTGCTGCTCTTATGCTGTGATTGATCATACTTGCCGTGAGTCCATCGCTGCCGTCGCTCTAACTGCCTCCTCTCCCGCTTTAAGCACTGCAGGCCCTCACTGCTGCTGCCAATGCTGCCANAGGCCAGTGAGAAGGAGGTTACAGTAATCGAGGCGAGAGATGACCAGAGCATGAACAAGAGTTTTGGCAGACAAGACAGAGAGAAAAGGGCGAATCTTAGCAATGTTATGGAGGGAGAAGCGACAGGATTAAGCAACAGAGTCAATGTAGGGTTTAAAAGAAAGGGCTGAGTCAAAGATGAAGCCTAGGCTACGGGCTTGGGGGACAGGCAGGATGGTGACTCCATATGAGGGCCTACTTAGATTGGGTACCCCCGCGGGGGCAAATGGCAGCTTATTTAATCGCCCCTATATCCCTGAGGGCAATTCGGCTGATTTTTCGGGCAAGGGTCAATGTATTTCCATCTCAGGTACTGGAAGGTAGGATACGGGGGATCCCCTTCTTGGAAAGAATTTGCCCTTTCGATAACTTGGCAATTGAAACCCCAGGTCATATGATTCTCTATTGTCATATGTACGATGAACCAAGGAAGAAGCTTCTGCTTCCTCTTCCGGTTAATCATCCAGGGTGATCTGAGGAAGTTCTGCTGTCTTTATTATTGAATAATGCTGACACCTTAATCATCCAAACCATGGCATCCTTCTTGTCACAAGTGGTCCTTTGTCGTCATAATTTTATGATGTATAGGCCCATTCTGAACACATCAACTGGCATAGGGGTACCTGGTTTTGGGGCATCTGTTGAAATATGAAATGGCTCCTTTGGACATCATACTCTGCCTTTAGAATAAATGGATGGTATGTTTATAGATATCTTTATGGGCGGTTCTGGGGCCCTGGACGACACAGTGGGGGTTCCCTGACTCTGTCTAACCCTATGGGGTATATGTAGATCATGTATTTGGAATTTCCCTAAGAATGTATGTGATATGGTTATTATCTTATTTCTTGTAACTTTAAATTGTAATTTTAATTTTCATGTAAGTTTATCATTAACTTAGTGGTGCACTATGATATGTATTGCTGTTTTTGTTTTATTTTCTTTGTTGTATAGAATGTTTTTTGCAATGGTCTATGGCCACGTTTTAATAAATGATTGATTGAAATCCCACAGTGGGATATTTACATGCAGTGTGATTTTATGCATTGTGTTCACTGCGCATGTCTAAAAGCAGCCCTGGTATGTCGTGGTAGGGATGTGCGAACGCGGTTCGGTGTTCGGCCCAAACCTGGCCCGTTCAGATAGCCAAATCGAATGGCCGAACCGAACACGGAAGCGGCCGAACAGTTCGGACATGTTCGGATAAGTTTGGCAGCATTCGGGTGGGAANGGGGGCCAAGTGCTGAGCCTGCCTGCCTGGGCAAGCCGGGGTGCCAAGCGCCAAGCCTTCCTGGTCTCTGCTGCTGCTGCTGCTGTGTCTACGATGGCTTGCCATGCCCCCACGGGCACCCCTGGAGCGCCCCAAGCCTCCCGGCGGGACTGAACTTTCAGAACGTTCAGGGGGGTCCGAACTCCGCCGGACCGAATGCACGAACTTGAACTATGTTTTTGGACTGAATGTCAGGACATCCGAACTCCATTCTGTTCTCACTTCCCTATGCCGTAGATGCTTCTGTAGTAAGGAATACATATCTCTTATGTTAACTGAGAGCCACCATGCATAGTTGACATAATGAAGGCTAATACCCATGGCATTAGCTGCACAAGCAATTGCAGATTCTTTGTGAAGTTTGCTTCCCGAAATGATCCTACTAGCTGGAGTATGCAAAGTTCCATCTAAAGAACAATTGACCAATATTGAAATTGGGGTTGTTCAGCTAACATTTTTGCACACCAAGTTGTGAAATCCAAAGGGTCTTCCCCATTTTGCACAGTTTCTCTGTATCTGTTGTGTGCTTGATACCGCAGGATGAAGTGGATTTTGCTGGAGTTGCTTGCTGCTGTAAGGGCTGGACATGGAACATCTGGAGCTCCCCCACCCCCTCCCATTGGCTCCTATATACTGCCCTCTGCTCTTGCACCAAAGGCTGCTGGCCGTTTGTGACTGGACTCAGGCTGATTAGGGTTAGGATTCTTTTTAACTGAACTTCTGATCTTTTTCTGGGGGATATGGGGTGGAGGACTGCACAGGGAGAAACTTTCTCCCATGAGTGACAGACCAGGGAGTGGATGAGAATAGGGTTGGAGGGCTTGAGGTTTAATTATGGTGCCTTTGTGAGAGGGATGGGTCTGGGTTTGGGAAGGGGAGTGGTGGAACTTCTCTGGGTGAAAGATGGGAGTGGATGGGATGGTTGGGCATGAGTGGGATTTTTCTAATTTTTGCTTTATATGTATTTTTTCACTATTGTAAAGGGGAAAGGGACTCCAAGTGGGAGGGATGAGATTGCTGGGCTTGGGGAAGGGTTGGATTTAATCTATATGTATTTTGTGAAAATGGGCGCTTTTAAACGGACAAAACCCCGGTTTGGCCCACGCCAGCCTGCTTCATCCCTGGGTTGGTTAGACCATTTAAAAGTGCCTTTCCAGATGTGCAAGTGGAGCACATGCAGATGTTCAGTTGTCCAACCCTACCCTGCCTTCAAGCCAGTCTCCTAAGATCTTGAATGCAGCAATTTCCATATGGAGTTCACAAAACATAATCAGGAATTTATCTTCCACTGGATTCTTTTAGCAATAGCACATAGTAGTTGGTCCATGACAAGCACTGGTACCTGGTCTGGGTTTAGGTGTTGAACAGCAGCGTGGATCACATTCATGGAATGCTGTATCCTGGGAACAGAATGTGCATGTTCTAGAAACTGTGTCATGCGGACAGCTGTTGGTCTGTTAATGGTGGCTGCAATGATGCATGGTAAGCCGCCCATGAGAGAGAGAGTCATCTTTGTTAAGCTCTGGTTTTCCAAGTAGCTGCCTCAGATGTTCTGACTACTCATACATTTATAAAGCAGCTTGTTTCACATAAGGTATATGGTTAGAACAAGCACAAAACTGCAAGGCAGAAGTAAAAATTCATCACTCATGGCCACCAGGGGGCATTGCTTACTGGATTCCATATCCAAAAATATTTAATATGGGTCAATGTATAACAGTAATAAGTTTCATGCTTTTAACCCAAAGTGCACGATTTTAGGCATAACCGCCCTGCTAAAATCCCTGCATCTCACCAGCAGGGAGATTTCTCTTGGCTATTTCACAACCAGGGACTTTTGCTGTGCATCCCAGAGCTTTTCCTTGTCAATCTCACCAGCAGGGAACTTAGCAACCCTGCAAAGCAAAGTTTCCCCACTGGTGAAAGTGACATGGGAAAGCTCTGGACTGCCAGGCAAAAGTTCCAACTGGTGACACAAAGCAAAACATCCCTCTGGTAAGGCTGAGGAGTCAATGGGGTGTCAATACTGACACGTCTGAAGCCCTGCTGCTGAGCTGAAAAAGCACTCATGTCATAGCATGTTCTCAGCTACCCTGCTGGTTTACTGAAGAGTTGCCTGGATTTGGTCTGGGGAATAAAGCTCAGCAAACCCATCTTCAGTCCATGGGTTGCTCCTGGGTTCGAGTGACCAAACATGATGCTTGTCCCCATGTTAGGATGCTGGCAAGTGTTACATGTAGAGACACCCTATGTGTGTGCATGTGTGACTGCATTTCTCTGTGCAGCAGCATCTTAGGGCGAATTCACACGTGCAGCAATTATCTGGATTTTTAAAAACTGGTTCTCAATAGTTCGCTGTTAACAAGTCCTGTTGCATTCACATGCATGCCATACCGTTTTTAAGTACAGCGAAATAATGCATTCAGACCTTCTTGTAGTGCGTGCTTACCCGGCTGCTCAGTGCGGTTCAGTTACAGGAAGTGGCCTGTGGGGAGCCAGAAGGTTGCTACTTTGTAGCAAAGTACAACTTTGCTACAACCTTTGCTACAACTTTGCAACAACCTTTGCTGCAACTTTGCAAACTTTGCAACAACCTTTGCTACAACCTTTGTAGCAAAGGTTGCTACTTTGTAGAATCAGGGAGTAAAGAGGGAGAGCCTGAGGCTGCTGGAAAGAAGCCCCTCGCATTCTCTCCCTGGTTTCTTTCCGGTATCCCGCTGCTGCTACTGCTGCAGCACTACGGTAGAGGCAGAGGCAGATGATTGAAAGTCCCTTGGAGGGAAGAACTTTTTTGGGGAGAAGCATGGAGGGGAAACATGGAGGGGAAGAACTTTTTTGGGGAGAAGCTGGCTGCAGCCTGCACCCAGCGAGGCAACTACAGGGCTCCAGCTGGTCTCACTGCTTCCGGTAGGGGCAGGAGTAAAACAGCGCACTTGGAAGCACGGTTGCATTCACATCAGAAAAGATTACACACTAGTTAAAACCAGTACGATGTTGCTTTCACACTGCTGTTAAGTGCGGATTTATTGAAAACGGACAGCAAAAAGGTAGGTTTGAGTAGCTTTTCAACACGCATTGCTTTAGTGCGATATTGACTCCATTTAATCGAATTTAAGTGTTCAGACAGGCATGAAACATTCGTTTTTTAAAAAAAATCGCACAAATCAGAACGTCTGAATCCCCCCTTAGCCTTCCCAATCACAAAACTCAGCAGCCATCCATACTTCTCTATACACTCCTATAAAATCTATTTTCTGACTGTTGTTATCTCCACGAACTATTTAAAACATATCTAAGTATTAGGAGACAAGCTCCTTCTTTTGGCTTTTCTCTTTTGCTAGTGTGTTAGTGAAACTCAAACTCAGCTGTACATAACTTCTCTAAAACAGTCCTTGCTGAGCACAGGAAAATGGACTGTTTAGCTTTAGGTACAGGAACCATTCAGGATCTCTTCTGATGCCTAGGCTCAAAGTTTTGCCTGAACTTTGACAGGCCTAAAACTCAGCTGCATTCACACTTCTCTTCTGCCACTTCTGCTATTGCAGAAGTTTGTAATTGCATGTTTTAACTGTTCCCATATTCCCTCCCCTGCTTCAAAAGTTACCGCCTGCACTGCCAAGTATTCCATTATGCTGCAGGGGTCTTTTGTTTTCTTTCAGCAATACATTCACCCAACCAGGCATGTAGTGGGGGATTCATTGCCCGAGGGGTAAATCACCTCTATTTCCCTTCTGCAGTGATTAAGGTGGACTGACAGCAAGATCAATCTCTTCACACGTTATGAAAATGCATATGAAGGAATTAAGTGTAATTGTTAAACTTTGTTTTGAGTTAGTTTTTAGATTCAATGTTCATTACGCTGCTGCATCCTGAATCCTAACATTTCATGCAATGAAAATAAAAGTGAAGGAGGCAGGTTTGTGAAGTTATCATCTCATTTGAATGCAGCCTTATTTTTGGTCTTGCACTCCTTGCCATGTGTTAATGAGAGAGATGCCAGTAACAGACAGGAGAGCCCAGAAAGTGGTGAAGGATGCTGCTCAATCTAAGCGCTATGAATAATGCCCAATAATAAGCTAGTATTAGAACATAATCTTGGACAGAAGATCATGTTCTACTTCTACCAAAGTCTAAGCTGGTGAATCATTCTCTTTGGAAGCGAAGGGCTGAAAGAAAGCAAGTTACACCAAGTTGAGGGACCAAATTCTTTTTGGTGTAAATGGGCAATTTCTCATTGAAATCTGTGGATCTATGTCAGAATTTGGTCCTTGGTCTCACTCTCGGATCCCTAAAACACTTCCCCAAATTTGTGTCTCCTTGCCTATGATGTTCAAACTCCTGCCCAGTAAATTGAGGTCTAGATTAGCAAACGGGTCATGAATTCTGGAACATCTCCAAAGCAACTCGGGAAACAACTCAGCCAGCAGACCCATAAGGCCTCATAGTTTATTTGTATAGAGCCATGTGGTTTTTGGGTTCCAGACAACCATTTCTTTGTACAGCAGGTCCTGTGGAGGTTATGAAACCAGTCTTTGTAAAGGACTAGACCACTTGCTGACTCCATCTTTACTTCAGGAGGACAGCTGGCTTCCTTCCTGAACCTTGTTCCTTGTGACTCTGCATCTGCTACAATACCTGCTCCATGGCTGCCCATGAACCCACCTTGTGTCCATATCTGCCTGTCTGTCTGTCTCCCTGCCCATCTGTCCTCCCTGCCTACATGCTCATTCCCTGGCCCACGTGCTCATTTCTGTATTGACCTCTCTGGACTCCTGGACCCGATCATGCCATGATTCTACCTTAGACCCTGCTCTGCAGCATATTACTGACATCAAGTGCTGCTACTGCCGCCATCACTGCCTCTTACCAGGAGGCAAAAAGACTGCCCACTCTTCAGCAGAGTAAACATTCCAGGAGCCTCTGGTAGCCAAGAAGAGAAACCATTCCTGCCCGTGCATCCCAATATAAGATCCCAGGTGGGCTGTGAGAATAGGACTGAGGAGCAACTGCATATTCAGCAGCTCTGGGTCATGTCATGAAGGAAAAAGGCTCATCTACCCTTTGTAGCCCCAGACCAGAATCAGCAAGCCAAGCCCTTGCCTACATCCCCTTAGGAACCACAGGAACCTTTCCAGTAGGCCAGGGCAGAGCAGAAGGAGGAGCAGCAGCCAATAACTTTTTTGGTTTTTTTATTTTTAACGAAAGGGAAGCAGAAAACTCAACATCTCTACTCCTTTTCCAATACAGTATCCACTCTCCAAGCACATCAAAGTATTTTGCATTAGAACACCCCTGAAAAGCAGGGAAATGCTACAGTCCCTATTTTATGGATAGAAATAATTTATTTATTTATTTATTTAATTTATTTATACAAATGTATATCCCGCCCCTCCTGCAACGCAGCCCGGGGCGGCTCACAACCATAAAAACAATCAAAACAATAAAATACACTAAAATTCAGATAAAAACAATCAAATATTAAATATAAATATTAAAACAGGGCTAGACAAAACAAATGGGTAGTGGATTAAAAACCTCCCTCCCTACCCTCCCTCCCAAAGGCCTGGGCAAACAGCCAGGTCTTACAGTTCCGCCGAAATGTCAAAAGGCTTGGGGCCAGGCGAGCTTCCTCCGGAAGGGAGTTCCACAGCCGCGGCCCTACCACCGAGAATGCCCGCTCCATCGTGGCCCCCCGCTTAACACGGGGGACCTCCAGGAGGGCACCCCCGGCAGACCGCAGGAGCCGTTCCGGGGCGCGAAGGGCGAGGCGGTCCCTAAGGTAAGAGGGGCCAAGGCCGTATAGGGCTTTATAGATCATTACTAGGACCTTGAACTTGGCCCGGCACACTATCGGCAGCCAGTGCAGCGCTCGGAGCACCGGTGTAATGTGCTCCCGGCGACCCGTCCCCGTAAGAAGACGGGCCGCCGCATTCTGCACCAGCTGCAGCCTCCGGGCCAAGAACAAGGGAAGCCCCACGTAGAGCGCGTTACAGTAGTCGAGCCGCGAGGTGACGAAGGCATGGATGAGGGAGGCCAGGTCCGGGCCAGAGACATACGGACGCAGCCTACGTACCAGATAAAGCTGGCGGAAGGCAGCCTTAGCGACTGCCTCCACCTGCCGCTCCAGCCGCAGGTCTGCGTCCAATATGACCCCCAGACTCCGGACCTGCTGAGCTACAGGGGGGCAAACCCCCCCAACCAGGGGGGCCACCACCCCCTTCGCCCTCCCCACCACCATCACCTCCGTCTTATCTGGGTTGAGCTTCAGTCTGCTCCGCCGCATCCAATCCGCCACGGCCTCCAAACATTGGGATAGCACCGAGACAGCAGGGTCTGGGTCGGTAGAAAACGAGAGGTACAGCTGAGTATCATCAGCATACTGGTGACATCGCACCCCGAACCCTCTCACGACCTCCCCCAAGGGCTGCATATAGATGTTAAATAATAATGGAGACAAGATCGATCCCTGCGGAACGCCACACGGTAAGGCGCGGGGGCTCGATGTTTCCTCCCCCAACACCACCCGCTGGCTCCTCCCCGAGAGGAATGAACGGAACCATTCAAGAACAGTCCCGTCCAGACCCCCCCGGTCACGCAGTCGTCTCAACAGCAGCCCATGGTCCACGGTGTCAAAAGCGGCCGAGAGATCGAGCAGGATGAGAAATGTCGAACATCCCGCATCCATCTCCCGGCGGAGGTCGTCCACCAAGGCCACCAACGCCGTCTCGGTGCCATAGCCGGGGCGGAACCCAGATTGAAAAGGGTCAAGGAGCCCGATATTATCTAGATGACCCTGGAGCTGGAGCGCCACTGCCCGCTCAATAACCTTCCCTAAAAAGGGAAGGTTAGAGACAGGTCGGTAGCTGGCGAGCGCGTCTACGTCCAACGATGGTTTTTTCAGCAGGGGGCGCACCACAGCCTCTTTTAAGCAAGGCGACAACCTCCCCTGCCGAAGGGACGCATTCACCACCCTCGCCAGCACCGTCCCCAACGTCTCCCCGGAAGCTTTTATTAACCAGGACGGGCATGGATCTAGTTGACAACACGTGGCCCTCACAGACCCCAGGACATCCACCACATCGGCCGGCGTCACTTCCTGAAACTCACCCCATAAAGATGGACCAGACGGACCCTCCGCCCCCCCGCGCTCTTCCCCTACTGCTATCAACCCAGCGTCGAAATCGGCCTGAATCCGAGCAATCTTGTCTGCGAAGTAGATGACAAACTCCTCACAGCGGGCCCGGGACAAGTCCCCATCCAGGCGGAGGGAGGCCGGACTAACCAGCCCCCGCACCACCCGAAACAGCTCCGCTGGACGCGACTTCGCAGACGCTATGAGGACGGCGAGGAATTCCTTCCTCGCCGTCCTCACAGCCTCCACATAGGACCGCAAATGGGCCCTATGGAGAAGACGATCGGAGACAGACCGAGTCCGACGCCAGCGTCGCTCTAGCCTCCTGCCCACACGCTTCATACACCGCAGCCCCTCAGTAAACCAAGGGGTCCTGCGGTGACGAGACCGAGGCAGAAGGCGCCTCGGAGCCACCCTGTCAATGGCCTCCTCCAGCAAGATGTTCCAATGCCGGACCAGCTCATCCACAGAGTGACCGTCCACATCCAGGGTAAGCTCCCTCAGGACCTCCTGGAACCGCTGGGGTTCCATCAGCCTCCGAGGGCGGACCATCCTAACTGGTCCCTTCCCCTTCTGGAGGGGGCGCGCTAAAAGACCGGCCTGAAGGAGGTAATGGTCCGTCCACGACAAGGGCACCGCTGTCACCTCCCCCACAACCGGACCCCCCGCCTCAAGGCCAGAGCCGAAGATCAGGTCGAGGGTATGTCCCCCCACGTGGGTCGGGCAGATCACCTCCTGGGACAAGTTCATAGTTGCCATGGCGGCCATGAACTCCCGCTCCGCCCCAACAAGGCCGGCATCGGCGTGGACGTTGAAGTCCCCCAGAACCAAAGTCCTGGGGGAGCCCAACACCACCTCCGAGGCCAGCTCCGCTAGAGCGGTAAGGGATGCCGCCGGGCATGAAGGGGCCCGGTACACCAGCAGCACCCCTAGCTTGCCCCCAGCCAAATCGATCACCACGTGCAGAGCCTCTACACCCACAATCTCCGGCACTGGATACCTCCTAACAGGCCAGTCTTCCCTAAAAACAATAGCTACGCCTCCTCCCCGGCCGCCCATGCGGGGCTGATGCTGCACGGCATACCCAGCTGGAACCAGATCCGCCAAAGTTGGACCGGCCAGATCATCCAGCCAGGTCTCCGTGATGCATGCGAGGTCCACGGCCCCATCCAAGATTAAATCGTGGATAACTGGGGCCTTGTTGACAACGGACCTCGCATTCATCAGCACCAGCCCCCCACGTGCGGACCCTGGACCCGGCACCTCCCTCCCCCTTAGTGGGGGGGTGATGACTTCCACCTTCCTCAGGCACCGAGGACCCCTAGGGGCCTGTGCCTTCCCACCCCATGGACCAAATAAGAATGGGATAGAAAATAAAATGGAAAATACAGCTATGGTGCTATATAAATCTGTGATGTGCCCACACCTTGAAACAGTGGGCATCTTTAGACATAACAAAGATTGAGTGTCAAAACCCCTAAGCACGTGTTTGGCAGTTGTGTGTAAGCACCATAACAATCCCAACACCAATTTGGCCACCCATTGAACACGCAGTGTGAACTCCATTGAATCACAAGGACAATTTGTGTGTTCCAGCTGAACACGTGGCCAATGCTGAGTCTAATGATATCATGTGGCATGTTAGCAGGCATAACACTGGGAACAAAGCGGCAGCACTTGCATGCTGAGATTTGGTGGCAAGCAAAACACTGATTTGCCCCAAGATGGACTGTGTGTCTAAGCAGCACCACATGGTGAACACAGGGCCAAACTGGTGTTCATATCAAGGTCAAAACATCCATTTAGACACCCATTAACATTATGTCTAAAGACACCCAATGTCCAGTTCTGCTTCTCCATCTCAAAAAGGGTATAGTAGTATTGGAAAAGCAACAAAGGGTATTTTCAGATATTACGATCCCACGCTCAACCACGGTGAATACCCACATGGTGAGCAAGGGACCGTAATGTCTGTTGGCCTGACAAGAGATTCCCGCCAGATGTTCACCCCCGTGAATCATGGGCAGGAATCTCTTTGACCACGCAAACAGTGGTCCTGCCCGGACCATCGCGTTTGCATGGTCAAAGAGATTCCCGCCCGTGATTCATGGGGGTGAACACCCGGCGGGAAGCTCACGTTCGGGCCAACAGACGTGACGTTCCCATGCTCAACCACGGGGAATTCACCGTGGTTGAGTGTGGGATTGTAACATCTGTCCCCTGACCACGGCCCGGAATCAGCGGCCATGCCCACCACTGATTCCGGCCGTGGTCAATGCCCCAGGGGGCGGGTGGGCGCTGCGGCCGCATTGGCCGCGGTGCCTGCCTGTCTCTCAGAGGGCGGGCAGCATAGGGAGTGTGGGGGGGCTGGGGCTGTGCGACCATACGTTGAGCTGCGCAGCCCCACCCCCCTGATTCCCCACCAGGATCAGCCGGCATGTCTGTCGGCCGTGCTGTTTTGATCCCGGCAGGCGATCAATAAGTGATTCCATGACGGGGCCAATACTGGCCCCGTCACATCTGAAAATACCCAAAGATGATCATGAATATGGAATGGCTTCCTGTAAAGGACCCTGGGCTTGAACTGGTGCCCTTAGGGGGCCTGAGCATGGTGGCTGGCTCCTCAGCACCACCAATGTACTCTGAATTCTGCAGTGCTGAAGTCCCTCCCTGTGCTGGTCGAACCACATCCGTCCCCAGGATTGTTCCAAAGCCTTAGCTTCCTGGTTGGCTACCAGCCATATATAAGGCAGGCCTACAGCCAAAGGAAGCTGGTGGGTGGATCATGTATTTCCTGACTGATCCCCTCTCTATTCCTTGTCCCCTGTAGCTGACTGCTGTGATTTCCCTGGACCCTGCTTGTTTTGGACTGACTCTGCCCCATTTGTCTCTGTGTTTGATTCGGTTTCTGTAACCGGTCCTTCTGTCCCCTGTCCCAGAAACTAGTCTGTTTGTGTGCCTACCCATCTGCTCTAGCATACTAGTCTGCCTAGTCTGTTCCACTTCTCATGGTCTCTGCATTCATCCCCAGCCTGCCCTGAACTCCTGGACCTGGGTCCAATCCTGGACCACTCTCCAGTAGGGATGGAAAATTGTATTGAAAACTGGGATCAGTTCAAAATCATATTGACCTGACTTTCAATACAATTTTAGATTGTATTGATTGGAATCGGTTTGGATTTCGATCAATACATCCTAAATCCAATGTCTGCCCCAGCTCTACCTCCCCATGACTCTTTCTGGGCCTGGGCAGTGGTCCAGGGGAGGCAGAGCTGGGGGTAGAGGGACCACATGGGTGGGGAGGGAGAGGTTTTTTTTTTTTTTTTAAACTTACCTGGCTCTTCCTCTGAGGCTCGGAGTCTATCCAGTGGTGCAGTGTGGTGCCTGGTGAGCAGAAATACTAGGAAAAACTGTGCATATGCAAAATGGCCACCATGGCCATTCTGCGCAGGCGTGACCATTTTCCAAAATGGCACTGGCAGCGTAGGTGCCATTTTGGAAAGTGGCAGCCGGTCTGCACATGTTCAGTTGGCCGTCGGGCATGCACAGACAGGCTGCCACTTGTCAAAATGGTACAGTTGCTGCTGGTGCCATTTTGGAAAATGGCCACACATGTGAAGAACAGCCATGGTGGCCATTTTCCACATGCACAGTTTTCCCTAGTATTGCTGCCCAGCACGGCCCTGAGAAGGCCACATGGGGTGTCGCTGGATGAACTCCAAGCCTAAGGGGAGAAGCCAGGTAAGTTAACAACCCCCCTCACCCTCCCCACCCAGCCTGCCCAGTGCCACATGCTTCCCCCAGACTGCTGTCCACCCTAACTGCTGCAGCAGGCACTGGGGCAGGTGGGCACAGGCAGGGGTCTGGGGAAGGCGGGTGGTGGGTAGGGTTGCTGGGAGGCAATTACCTTCCCCCCCACCCCTGTGTGGCCCTTGTCCAGGGGAGGTAGAGCTTGAGACTCCCTGAAAGCTCCTTGGAGCAGCACCAGTGCTGCTCAAAGGAATTTTGATAGCCCCTGCTGGGGGAACCAATCCTTTTGGATCGTATTCTTCGGATCAATATGATTTGTCTAAAAATCAAACAATGTCAAACTAAAAATCAAAAATGTTGTGAAGGCCAGGGGGTATAACCACTGTGGGGATGGGACTTTTGGTTTTGGTTTAATCCAAAACTGCCTGGAAAAGGGCATTTTTGGTTTAAACCAAAGCACCCATAAATCAGCCTGCCATTTACAGATTGTTTCAGTTTCATATTTTTCCCATTGAAGTACCAATGGGAAACTTTCCCATTGACTTCAATGGGAACAGAAATGGATCTGTATAAGATTGCCACCTATGTATATTTTTCCTGGCCACCTATGAAACATACATGTTGTAGGGTCTGCATTGGCACCTATGGCACCAATGCAGACCCTGTAACATATATGTTTAATAAGTGGCCAGGAAAAATATACATAGGTGGCAACCCTAGCTATAAACCCACAGCACCCCCAAGGACCCTATTTCCCAGCCATCCCCACCCCTAGGACCCTGGGATGTATTCACTGGCCTTGCAGGGTTTGATTGTTGTTTTGCCAGCCCACTCCTGGTAGGCTCCTCCACCACAGCGCATTGCTGAGCTCCCTGTGCTGCAGCACGCATGTGCCACTGGGGCCATTTTGTACATGCACAAATGGCCACTGCTCCTGGTGGCCATTTTTCACATGCGCATTGCAGAGCAGGGAGCTTGCCAACATGCTGCAGCAAGGAACCTGCCGGCAGCTGGGCTTCAATCAAGCTCTCTGAGGCCAGTAAGTAAGTACATCCCAGGACCCCAGAGGCTTGGGGAGGCCGTACCTACTGTCCCAGAGAATTGGGGGGCAGGGGATTTTTTTTTTAATGGTTCGGTTTCCCTTCCCATTCAATGGGAGGATTCCCACTTACTTCAATAGGAAAAATATGAAACTGAAATCCCAAAATGTAAAAAGAACCAGATCTTCAAAAGAACTGAACCAGAAAAAAACCAAACCAAATTCCCCTTGGGTTCCCACCCCTAAACCAGGTTCTATAAAAGATGTTTGAGCTCACAGAGGTTCAGTCTAGAATGTTGCAAATGCACATATTTGTATCTATAGTTTTAGTTTTCCTGTTTGTTTGTATTTGTGTTTTCATATAGATTTTTGGAGTAGGAATTCATAGGCGTTGCCAATCTGACACGCTATAAGGAAAATGCAGTTAAAACTGCTGATAATCTGCTACCAATTTTTAAAGTGTACAAAACTCGCCTCACCCCCCAGGTGCTGGATCGACCCCTGTGATCATCATGGGGGTGCCCTGCTCGAGGTCCCCCGAGTCTTCCGGGGGGCCACGCAGGGGAGGGCATTCGCGGTGGCCACGCCGTGGCTGTGGAACTCCCTTCTGGTGGGAGTGCGGCTGGCCCTGGACCTCCCCTCTTTTCGGAAAAGTTGTAAGACCTGGCTGTTCTGCCAGGCGTTTAGTGGGGGAGAGGGGTGGAGGGTGGTGGGGATGGGGGTGGGGTGGTGGTGGGGATGGTAAATGTCGCCCTCCTTTTGACAGTTTTAAAAAATGTTTTATATTGGATTTTATTTGTGTTTTTATATTGTAAGCCGCCCTGGGCTGCCTGATAGCAGGAGGGATGGGGTATTAAATTGAAAAATAAATAAATAAATAAAACACTAAAGTAATATATAAATTTAAAATATTTTATAGCAAATAAATAAATAAATAAATAAAATAAAGAATGAAGTATGTGCATTAGATAGTGCTAAGCCCAGTCATTCTGAGGAGAGTGAAGTCACTTCTACTTTTATTATCCTTAGGGAAGAGTGATTTACTGGTGTAGAAGTCATAGGAGCTGATGAGGTTTCCCCCCACTACTTCACATGTTAAAGAAGCCCTGCACAGAACAGGTGTCAAACTTTACACAGAACTCAGAACAGACACCCTGACTTCATGGAACTTTGTACATCAGAACACCATAGCTTCATAGACCGTCAATGAACAGATGTCATCGTTCCACAGAACTCCATAGACCAGGGATAAGAAAACCTCTCTCTCCCAGGTGCTACCTTAAAAATTAGTACAATCTCAGAGGACTACAGAGAAGTTGCGGGTAGAGGGTGCTTAAGGGATGTGCTCAGGAAGCAGAGAGTCCAGATCACGGATCATCTGTCCCTTATCCTTGTGTGCATGCCCTCATCTTTGACCCTGAGCACAGTTTTTCAGTGTTTAGGGTTAGGAACTGGATACAGGGGCCAGATCCAGGAATTTAAATGAGGCCAAATAAAAACTAGCCGCAGACTGCATTTGGCTTCCAAGCATGAGGTTCTCTACCTCTGCCACAGACCAAAACGCAATAGCTCCATAGAATGCTACTGACCATACATTACAACTCTGCAGAACAGGCCACCAAAGGCAAATCCTCCATCATTTAAGGCAATGGCTCAGCTTCCATTGACTATAATGGGAAGATTGCACCCCATGATTCCACAGCTTCATAAAACGCTATAGAACTGGCTCCATAAGCTCCACTGAACTTCATGGAACACTCCAGCTCCAAAGAACTCAATAGACCAAAGTTTCATAAAAAAGGTCACCCTCATTCCATGGAATAGACATCAGAGATCCACAGAGTTCCATAGAACAGACACTGGGGTAGTGTGTGTGCGAGTGAGTGGAGTGCTGCTGGAAAAGGTGTGTTGTGTGCATATGTGTGTTTGGAGTCTAGGTTACTGCTAGCACTTGTGTGTGCATCTGTGTTTGGTGTACAGGGTGCTAATGGCAGAAGCTAATGATGATAGGGGGTTTGCGTGTGTTTAGAGAAGAAGTGGGAACCTCAGGTTCTGGGCCAAGTACAACCCATGGCTAGTTTTTATTTGGCCCCTTTCCAGTTCCTGGATCAGGCTCCTAGATCCAGTCCCCATCTACAAGCACTGAGTGAGCGAGCTCAGGGGTAGGGAGTAGAGATGAGGGCACAGGATAGGGGATAGATCCTTGACACAGATCCATGATCTGGACCCTTCCTTTCCTTTCCCCAACCTGAGCACACCTCTTAAGCACCCCTGCCCCAACTTCTATGCAGTGCACAGAACTTGTAAGGGAAAAGACCTGGATTACTGCAGGGAGGAGGGGGAACCTGGTTTGGGAAGAGAGTGGAAATGGGAGGTGGGAAGTGGTTGAGGACGGGCACTAGTATGGGGAATAGGATGGGAATGAGACTGGGACTCAAGGGTTTTGAATGGGCAAGAGGGTGAGAATAGAATTTGGAGGGACTCCTCCAGGAGTCCCCAGCAGGCACTGGCTTGGGGAAAGGTGCGGGCCTGGGCCTGGGAGGAACTTCAGTGCGGGTGCTGGTTTGGGGGAGGGGTTGGGCAGGCACTACCCTGGGGGAGGTGAGGAATGAGTCTCCCAGGTACTTGCACTAGGGATGTGCACCAGAGCCCCAGGTCGTTTTCGTTTTCATTATTGTTGTCGTTATCAAAATGTGTCATTTTATCATTATCATTATAACAACAATGTGGTTTTTGTTTTGTCGTTATCGATACCAATACCAATTTCAAATGAAGATTTTATTTTCATTATCATTATGGATATCATTTGGTATTTCGATCGTGTGTGTTGTTGTGTGCGATGGCGTGATGTCTGTCTGGCTTCTGTGAAGTGAACTTGTGAAAAATTGGTTGTGAGCTTGTGTGTGTGTGTTGTAGCTGTGTGTGTGGGGTTTGGTTTGTGCATGAGGATGGAAGGTGAAGGAAGCAGTGGTGTTGGTGGTGGAAAAAGAAAAATGAAGCTGAGGAGGAAGGTCAAGGTAGAGAAGGAAGAAGTGGAGGCCCAGTCTGGACCATCTGGTGAGGTGGTGGAGGTGGGCTCCTCACCAGAGAAGGAAGAGGGCAGAGGAGGTGCCACTGTTGCAGGTTTGTAACATTTATTTTTGTTTATTGTTCCATATAATTTTAAGGACAAGAAGACTATCCTTTAGAGTGAGCTCGCTGGTGTGCGGGTGGGTGGTGGACAATCAGGCACAAACAGCGGGCATCAGCGGGTGGCAGTGGAGGGGCAGGATTTGCCTGAGTCTTATTTCTGTGTCTGCCAGAGAGCGGGAAGGGGACACTTCCAGCAGTCAGGTATGAGCTGCAGCATCCACCCAGACATGTGCTAGCCAGGGTCTCAACTTGCCAACACTAGCACCCCAAGAAAGGCAGGATTTTGCATGTATCTTATTTTTGGGTCTGCCATGGGGGGGGGGGCTCTTCCAGCAGTCAGGCACGAGCCGCAGTACCCACTCAGACACATGCCAGCCAGGGTCTCAACTTGCCAACACTAGCACCCCAAGAAGGGCAGGTTTTGCACATGTCTTATTTCTGGGTCTGCCAGAGAGGGAGAGAGGGGCTTTTTCAGCAGCAGCAGCAGCAGCAGCAGCAGCAGCAGCAGCAGCAGCAGCAGCAGCAGCAGGAGTCTCAACTGGCAGACACTACAGCACCACAGGTGGTGGTGGTATACGTGGGGCAAAGGGAAAGAGGCAAGTAGGCAGCACAGCAGCACCATCCATCCACTTGGTGTGGGAGAATGGGTATTGGTTTGGGAAGGACTAGAGGCATCACCATAAATGCATGATATTATGTAGGGGTTTATGTGTTCCTGTTTCAGAGACGGTGATGATGAGGATGCTGCTACTCCAGGCCCATCAAGCCAGACGTCTCAGGGCCAAACCAGGCCAACGAGGTCAGCGGTATGGCAATATTTTCATACCCCAAAAGGCAGATTTGCAGAATGCAAGGTAAGGCATGGGAGCTGGAACAACAGGGAATGGATTGCCCTATGACCTGTTAGGAAGTCCCCCACAGAGAGAGAGATTGGCCAGCCACCCACTTGTGGAGACAGAATGCAGGCAGGGCTTGAGAGACCATTAGTTTTATTTATTATTATTATTTATTATTAAACATTTATAAAGCGCCAGTTGCAACCTGGCGCTGTACAGAACATACAATCAGATGCGGTCCCTGCCTGTGGCTTACAATCTAAAAGACAAGGAGGGGGAGACAGGGAGAGGGGACAGCGGGAGAGACATGGGAGAAGACA
>QEPC01013677.1:1227073-1243318 GCA_003113815.1 Sphenodon punctatus
GAGCCCTGCTCACCAGGGGGGGATGCGCGCTGCAAAGGCTGCTGGGGGCTTCTGGGGGATGCACTGTATGGCACTTATGTTCCTATCTTTTTATGTTCTTTAGATCTACAACAAAAAAATAAAGAGGGGGATGCAGGGGACCATGTCGGGGCTGATAGCCCATGTGGAGACTGTCCACCTCATTGAGGTGATGCGGGATACATCTCGGAGTGGCAGGAGCAGGGAGGAACACCAAGCAGAGGAAGGGAGGAAGGCAAGGCAGAAGGGGCGCTGTGCCAGTCTTTCCCCCTCCAGCTCCTCCAAGGATTCAGCCCCCTGGTAAGAGGAGACCCTCGAATTGAAGGCATTCAGGACTTCGCTGCAGAGGCCGCCCAAAAAATTCATGTCGGGCTTCAAGGCTCACGCCCGAAATATGGAGAACAGACTGGTAGAGTGCTTTGAGGAGCTCTAAATAAGGGAGCGCCAGGCTGAGGCATACAGGGAGTACCTCAAGACTGAAAAGGACGCCCTGGAATCCTTCCTCCAGTCCCTGGTGGCATGGAAGGCATCAATGGAGGGGGCACTGGATGTTGCGAGGCGACATGGGGCTGAGGTGGACGATGTGCCCGCACCTCGGTCCCGCACACCATTGTCCCCTTTTCCCCACGTTCCAGGGGACAGACCCAGTGGGCCCACAGACATCTACGTTGTTTTTCTACATTTTTATATATTGTTAATGTTTGTTTTTTCAAAAGTTTTTTAAAAGTTAAAATGTTTTTTCAAAAGTTTTATACAAAATTTATATTTGTTACCAGCTGAGTTTGACCTGTCCAATCTTTTATTCCTCTGTGCATCTTCTGGCAGGTGGAAGTATCTCATTGTATATACAGCTAACAAATGGTGGCTAACAAATGGAATGAAAATAAATAAATAAATAAATAAATAAATAAATACAGCTTGTCCAATCCCTACCTGACAGCAACAGCACATGTAGTGTATTAGCCCCAAGATGTGCCAGCAGGGTCTCAACTTGCAGACAGTCCCCCAGGAGGGGCAGGCCTTGTGTCTGTGTGGGTGTGCCAGAGAGAGTGAGAGAGAGGCTGTGGCAGTCTGGAAGAGGCATAAGTGGGCACTGACAAGTGCATTGCCCGCTCTCACAGACAGATCACCGCACTGGGGGAAGCCTTGGGAAGCTGAGTTGTGATATATACTTGGTTACATTTGTCGATTGGTCCCTTTGAAGCCCTCGAGTGGAGAGGTGTGTTTAGCTCGTAGAAAGATCACCCGGGGGGAGGGGCAGACTTGCAGACAGCGCCCCAGG
This sequence comes from Sphenodon punctatus, assembly GCA_003113815.1. NCBI lineage: Eukaryota > Metazoa > Chordata > Lepidosauria > Sphenodontia > Sphenodontidae > Sphenodon > Sphenodon punctatus. The sequence goes on from QEPC01013677.1 coordinate 1,228,374, forward strand.
TAGAGCAGCCAGCCAGGGATATCATATTTTCTGTGAGGGGGTGCCAGAGAGAAAGAGAGAGAGGCTCTTCGGCAGCAGGCGGCGGGTGCTGGTGGGCAGAGGGGCTCTTTCAGCAGCTGCAGTGGGCATCAGTGGAGGAATAGACTGGTGGGGGGCAGGCTGGCATGTGAGCGTTGGTGGCCACTGGCCAATCAGGCACGAACAGCAGCAGCACCCAGATGATGGTTCTTGGAACTGGAGTGACTGCTTCTGGATGCAGTGGAATGGAATGACAGCCCCCTGTGACTTGAATGATGGTCCCAAACTCTTGATGATGGTTCCTGGGACTGACATGACTGCTTCAGGTACAGTGGAATGACAGCCCATGGGAGTTGAATGATGTCCCAAGAATTAGTGCTTGGTTGGGCACACTTCATTCAATCATTGTAATAGATGGTACAGGGAGGTACAGGTGGTACAGGGAGGCACACAGGCAGGCACATAATTACGTTGTGTGTTATTTCCATTTCATTTGGGTAGGTTTGCTGCTGGACGTGGGCATTGAACATGAGCAGATGAGATCTCCTGCTGGTTCTGGCAGGTGGCAGCTTGAGCTAGATGCACCTCTTACCCCCCCCATCTCTCTCGTTCTAGCAGCAGGGAGCCTATCTTCCTCTCTCTTTGGAAATGTACTGCAGGTGACGGCATGGGTGGGAGCATGTCTGTCTCTCTCCTTCTAGCAGCGGGGAGACTTTCTCTCTCTCCACGAGCAGCAGGTTGCTACCTTGTAAAAAAAAGGTTCTTTGTGCTGGCTCTCATCATTCTCACCATGTCACCCTGCGTTCCTTCCCCACATGGGCTTGTGTCATATCACTAGAAAAGGTTGGGTGGAACTGTCACTCTGAAAGGTGAGAGTGCTTTTTAGCCTAGAGAGGAGCTCGAGGCCATGAGGACAGGCATGCCATAGTAGTCGGCAGTTGCTTGGGCACGAGCAGCAGGTTGCTACCTCATAAATAAAGGATCTTCGCCCTGGCTCTCATCATACTCCCCATGTCACCCTGTGTTCCATCCCCACATGGACTTGTCTCATATCCCTAGAAATGGTTGGGTGGAACTGTCACTCTGAAAGGGGAGAGTGCTTTTTAGCCTAGAGAGGAGCTCAAGGCCATCAGAGCAGGTTGCTGCCTTAAACACTACAGGGTGGTTTAGTTTTATGGAAGAAGGGGACCCTGACCAATTGTTTATTTAACCCAGGCCTGCACAATGTGTGGCCCACATATAGATACTAGGCCCGCCTATCCACTGCTTCCTGATGCAGTGGACTGATCCATCAGACATCAATAACCCAGATGTCTGATGGTTCTTGGGACTGCTTCAGGAATGACAGCCGATGAGAGTTGAATGATGTCCCTAGAATTAGTGCGTGATTGGGCACACTTCATTCAATCATGCGATAGGTGGTAGCAGGTACAGGGAGGCACACAGGCAGGCACATAATTACATTGTGTGTTATTTCCGTCTCATTCTGGTAGGTTTTCTGCTGGATGTGGGCATTGAGCATGAGCACAGATGAGATCTCTCGCTGGTTCTGGCAGGTGACAGCTTGAGCAGGATGCACCTCTCCCCCTCAACCCTCATCTCTCGTGTTCTAGCAGTGAGGAGCCTCTGTCCCTCTTTCTCTCTCTGGTCATGTACTGCGGGTGACAACATGGGTGGGAGTACATCTATCTCTCTCCTAGCAGTGGGGACTGGGAGACTTTCTTTCTCTCCATGAGCAGCAGGCTGCTATCTCGTAAAAAGAAGGTTGTTTGCACTGGCTCTCATCATTCTCACCACATCACCCTGCGTTCCATCCCTGCATGGAATTGTCTCATATCCCTAGAAACGTTTGGGTGGAAATGTGTGTGGGGGTGCCAGAGAGAGAGAGAAAGGCTCTCTGGCAGTGGGCAGCAGTGGATGCCTTTTATACTAGAGGAGCCACAAAGAAGTTGATGATGGTTCTTGGGACTGGAATGGCTGCTTCTACATGCAGTGGAATGACAGCTCCCCATGAGCAGAATGATGGCCCCAGAACCCTGATGGTGGGTACTGGGACTAGAGTCACAACTTCTAGATGATGTGGATGGACAGCCCTCCCTGCCTGTAACATAGGCCCCAGAACCCTGATGGTGGGTCCTGGGGCTGGAGTGGCTGCTTCTTGATGCAGTGGAATGTCAGCTCCCCATGAGCGGAATGTCGGTCCCAGAACCCTGATGGTAGGTCCTGAGAGTGGAGTAGCAGCTTCTGGATTAAGTGGATGGACAGCCCTCCATCCCTGCAACGTAAGCCTCAGAACCCTGATGGTGGGTCCTGGGACAGGAGTGGCAGCTTCTGGATGATGTGGATGGACAGCCACCTGTGCCTGTAATGTAGGCCCCAGAACCCTGATGGTGGGTCTTGGGGCTGGAGCGTCTCTTTCTTGATGCAGTGGAATGACAGCTCCCTGTGAGTGGAATGACAGCCCCAGAACCCTGATGGTGGGTCCTGGGGCTGGAGTGGCTGTTTTTTGATGCAGTGGAATGATGGCTCCCCTTGACTGTAATGTAGGCCCCAGAACCCTGATGTCAAGTCAAGTCTTTATTGGCACTGGCTTTCGCCATGACCGAACACAACAAAAACATGTAATATAAAATATATGTACAAACATAAAAACATAAAAACATAAAATAGCAACCATAATATCCTCTATATACACCATACTTAACCTAATCATCAATCTCCGTTATTTAATTCCAAATCCTTCCAGGTGCCTCTTTCATACCATATTTCATCCTACTTCTCTATTATTACTCAAATTGACAATCTGATATTTCAGGGAGTTCAGCGTTATCATCAACCATAGCCTTTGGCCCCTTATAATTTAGATTTAGCCTATGCCTAATTATTTTACGCCGTTTTTCTACTAAGAGCAAAAAAGTTGCCATTGATATTATCTCTTTTTCTTTCATCAGATTTACCAAGGCCATCCTTATTTTTGAGTGGTCTGTCCCGACTTCCTCCCCTTTACTCACAACAATGGGTTTCACCCAGACTTCCCTCAGATGTACATAATAAGGGCATGAAAATATTATGTGCTCCACCGTTTCTACCTCCTGTTGTGAACAAGAGCATTTACGCTCTTCATAAGGGGTCCTGGTATATCGGCCCTCTGTCACCGCTGTCTGAGTCAGGTTAAAACGGAATAATGTATAGTGTCGTCTCAAACGGGGATTCTTCAATACCTCTAAATATGGTTCCCTTCTACCCGGGGCCTTTCCATCTCCCAGTCCCGGGGCAACTTTCCATGCCCTAAGGGCTGTCCAGTCCTCCTGGGTTGCTATATCCCTAGATCTTTGTACTATTTGACTCTTCATCTTTGCCAGTGTTTGCCCCAGAAGACATTGTGTCGAAAAGCCCATCTTATTCAACACGGTTACTACATATCGTAGCCAAGGATAAGGCCGAGCTCCCTCATGAAAAAACTCTTCCTTTAGACAGAGAGTTTGTAAGGCCTCCGGCACGCTAACACATAGCTTTCCCCAATACCTCAGCAATGCTAATCTCGCCTGGTGTTCCACTGAGGGAACATCTAACTCAACCCTAACTACCGCACCAGGCACAGTGCTCCCCACTTTAAGGACTCTCCTGAGGAAGTAATTTTGTACCTTCTCAACTATCAGAAGGTCCGGGTGTACTGCGCATTCTATTCCAAATAGCAACATTGGAATTACCTTTACCCTAAACACCTCCAATATCATAGTCACAGGGAGCCCATGCAAAAGTGAATAGGCCTTTAAAATGGCCTTAGATGTATTCAGAGCCAACCTAGCTCGATTACTTAGATGCTGGTTCCAGGTGCCCCTGGAGGTGATTAAAGTACCTAAGTACATGAATTTACTCACCACCTCTATTGACATATTAGAAAGATGCCAAGCTAACTTCCTATTTGGCTTCCCCCCTACAATCATTATCTTGGTTTTCTTTGGATTTAACTCCAACCCATTCAGGGTTGAATATTTCACTAGTCCAGTGATTGCAGCCCTCAGCCCCTTCTCTGTCTGGGCGAGAACTACCAAGTCATCTGCATACTGTAGTGCATGCACCTGATGACCCAGAATTTTAGGGGGATATAAATTATGTTCCCTAAGGGTATCAAACAAATCAGCCATATATAGGATAAATAAGAGAGGCGCCAGCGGACAGCCCTGGCGAACCCCTCTCTGGATCGCAAATGGGCCACTAACAGCCTTCTGCGCTCTGCCTTTCACCCTTGCTTCGTTTTGTTCATGAATTGCTATCAATATATTAAGCAGGGTGGGATCTATGCCGTAAGCCCTAAGTTTTTCCCAGAGTCTATGCCTGGGAACTGAATCAAACGCCTTCGTGTAATCCACGAAGGCGATAAAAAGTTTCCCTGTTCTAATCTTCACGCATTTTGCAATTAGATGGAGCAAGATAAATGTACAGTCTAATATCGAACTCTTCGCTCTATACCCATATTGTTCTTTTGGGAGAAAATCTTTTTCCTCAGCCCATGCTCTCAGCTGTTGGTCAACCATAGCTGAGAATAGTTTACCCACTACCGGCAATAAACTTATCGGCCTATAGGAAGCGGGGTCCCGTCAGTCCCCCTGTTTGAAAATGGACATGATCCAGCTCCTACCCCACGATGGCGGAACCCTGCCACTACATACAATGGCTCCAAAGAGGATCCCAAGAATCCATGCCCACCACTGAGGTGCTGCCTTCAGCACCTCCGCTGTAATGCAGTCTGGCCCGGGAGCTCTACCATCTCTAAGGGCCATAATATGATCTTCAATATCCCCTCTTTGGAGCTCCATCTCTCCCTACTCCATCTGAATCTTCCTACTAAAACTCTCCTTTGAACTATCCTCCCTTTCTGCAAATAGTCCCCCAAAAAACTGTTCCCACACCTTTCCAGAGACAGTAGCCTCTCTCTGGGTTTCTTTATAATCTCTCTGGGTTTCTTTATAATTTTTTACTGTCTCCCCAGGCTGAGACCGTCAACAATTGGGCCCACCATTTATTATAATGCTGAAACCTTTTTTCCCGTAGTACCCGTTTGTATTCCTTCTTTAAGGCTTGGAATTGATACAACTCCAAGCAGAATACCGCCTAACCCATGCTCTCTTTGCCTTTAACAGGCCAGCCTTTAGGGCTCTACAATCTCCATCAAACCAGTCATCTTTTGACTTAGCCTTGACCCTCTTAGGTATCAGAGCAACCTTATCTTTTATGTAATCCACTACTCCCTCATATTGAGCTATAATCTGGTCCAGATTCTCCTCCTCACTCATCTGATCCCCCATCTTTCCCAGTAGCCCTGCGTAACAAAGCTCCTGCATCCGACCTACCAACTGAGATTGGTCCCACCTTTTAATAGTTACTTCCACCTCCGAGGCAGCATTTAGATTTACCCCAGAACTGTCATAATCCTCCATCCTTATCAGGACCTCTAATATTCTGTGGTCGCTTTCAGGATGAATCTCTAAGTGAAAATCCATTATTTTAGTCAGAACCCTGATGGTGGGTTCTGGGACAGGAGTGGCAGCTTCCGGATGATGTGGATGGACAGCCCTGTAACATAGGCCCCAGAACCCTGATGGTGGGTCCTGGGGCAGGAGTAGCTGATTCTTGATGTGGTGGGATGACAGCTCCCTGTGAGTGGAATGATGGTCCCAGAACCCTGATGATGGTTCTTGGGACTGGAGTGATAGCTTATATCTGCTAGAGGACAGCACCACATGGGGAGCAGCCAGGGGGTGCCAGAGAGAGGGGGGGGGTTCTCTGGCAGTGGGCGGTGGAGGGAGATGAGCATCGGAGGAGAAGGCAGTCGGGCAGGTGGGAGCTTGGCAGCAGCAGCGACAAGGTATGTTTCTGTGGGGTGGTGCCAGAGAGACAGAGGCTCTCTGGCAGTGGGTGGGGGTGGCGGAGGAGGAGCATCGGAGGAACAGGCAGTCAGGCAGGTGGGAGCTTGAGCAGGATGCACCTCTCTCTCTCTCTCTCCCCAGCCCCTCTCTTTCTCTGTCTCTCATTCTAGCAGCAGGGAGGTTCTCTGCTTCTCTCTCATTCTAGCAGTGGGGAGTCTCTCTCTCTCTCTCTCTCTCTCTCTCTCTCTCTAGCAGCAATGAGCCTTTCTGTGTCTCTCTCTGGTCATGTACAGTGGGTGACAGCATGGGCAGGAGCGTGTCTCCCTCTCTCTTGTTCTATTAGCGGGGAACCTCTCTCTCTCTCTCTCTCTCTCTCTGGTGCCCCTGCCCTCACTATGGGTCCAAGGCCAGCTCAGGAAAACCCAGCAGTGGAAGGTTGACCTTGAGGAACAGGAGCTGCTCCACCAACCCAGCAGTCAGCCTTGAACGGTGGGGACTCACTATGTTCCCTGTTGCCGAAAACACCTGTTTGCTGGGCACGCTGGTTGGTGGGCAGGACACTAATTCCTGTGCCACCCTGGTAAGAGCCTGCCATATTTTTCTCTTCTCTGCCCACTATAGAAGGGGATCACTGCTGAAATCCACCACCGGCTCCTTGAGATGTTTTGCTACTGCCCGTTCCGCAGTGTCAGGCTCCTGCTCCCTCTGCCTGCTGCTGCTGCTGCCAACCAATTGCATGTGTCCATGCTGCCTGCCCTGAGGTGGTCTACTCGGGGCGGTTGATCCCCCATCTGATCCCCCATCTTTTCCAGTAGCCCTGAGGAGCTGCTGCTGCTCCTGGGAGTGCTCTGCATCTCCGCCCTCCTGCTGCTGCTGCTGATGTTGCTGCTGTATGACCATCTCGACTACCAGAGCATGCTTTCTCAGGGTGAAGTCTGGCATGCGAGTTGCCACGCTTGCCTTCACCCTGGGGTCTAGCATGGTGGAGAGTACATATTCCTCCTTATGAATGAGAGGGTCAAAACATCTGCTCAGCCCCTCTTTCAACTTTTGTACCAGAGCCACCACCTCTGGTACAAGCTGCCTCGCCACCTCCCCCCCCCGCCTTGGTCCCTCAATAAGCCTTCCATCCTCCTGATGAGACTTCAGACTAGGGGGGTTACCTGGTTCAGGGTGGCCGTCACTGCACTCAGGCTCTCTGTCACGTCCTTAAAGGGCTCAATGACGTGCACGGCCTGAGCCATCATTGTCCACTCATCCTGCCCCAGTGGCCTTTCCACTCCAATCTCCCCCTCTGAGGCTGCCTCATGCAGGACCTGCCTTTGCTCCACCAGACGCTCCATCATGCTACAGGTAGAGTTCCACCTGGTGCTAACATCCTGCAAGAGGCAGTGCTCCTGCACCCCCAGCTCTACCTGTTTCTCCCTCAAGAGGTGACCACCCTTCAGGCTTTTGTTAAAGTACCCTGTAATCTTCCTGCCCTTCTCTATTAACAGGGTAAGGGGGCTGCTTCTGTGCTCTTCTGCCTTCTCCCCCAGACCCAGGGCATCCCTCACCACCAGATGAAAGGTGTGAGCAATGCAGGGGATGTGCTGGAACCCGCCCTCCAGCACTGCCTTCTTCATGTTCGCGGCATTATCCATTACCACAAACCCCCTGGTGAATGGGGCTTCCTCCCTTAGCCACCCCTCGACCATGGTGTCCAAGGATCCCCTTATGTTGACGGCAGTGTGTCTTTCGTCAAATACCTGGGTGTGAAGCAGGGCCCACTTGAGCCCTGCTCCCTCGCCCCTGCCGCCTGCTGCTCCTCCTTCTGCCACCTGCAGCTGCCACCAGTGAGCAGTCAGAACCAGGTAGGCATGTCGTGCATTTCAGCTGCTCCAAATGTCTGTGGTGAAATGCACAACTGTCCCACCTGCCCTGGCCAGTTGCTCCCTCACCCGGTCCCTGGCTGCCTGGTGCAGGGAGGGCACCACCTGCCTGCTGAAGGTGGTGCATGAGGGAAGCTGGTACTGGGGTGCCAACAGTGCCAGCAGCTGGTGGAATCCCTGGTCCTCCACAATCCTAAATGTCTGGTCATCCAGGGCAATCATCTCCCCCGCCTGGTGATCTTGGTTGCCGCTGGATGACGCACTCTGCCACGCCCCAGCTGCCCAGACCTCAGATCCTCCATTGTGACCTGATGCTGCTGCTGCTGATGGGGAGTTCGAGATGGGACCTGCTGCTGCTGTCCCTCCTTCCCCTTGCTATGAGCAGAGGGGGAAGGTCTGCTGCTGCTCGTGCTTGCTGCAGCTGTGAACCCACTCCTGTCCACACTCTGTAATGTCTCTTGCAGCAGCAAAGCCCTATGCCAGGTCCTCAGGCATGCCATTGTTGCTGAGATTCCCCTTATAATTCCCACAGCACACTACCTTCCCACAGTGAAGGCAGGCCACCCGGCTGCTGTCACCTGGGATCACTTCCTTGAAGTGATCCCACACGGGCCCCCTGGGGCGCCCTCCTGAAGCCCTTGTGCCACCGCTCGGGGCTGCTGCCTTTGTCCCCAATGTGGCTACAGGGGATCGGCATCAACAGGAGTCTCCTCCTCCTCCTCACTCCCCTCATTGCTGCCCAGCTCCACACCACCCATGCTGAAGCTGCTGCTGCTTCCACCTTGCAGCATGGGAGGAGAGGATGCCCTGCTGTTATTTGCTGAAGCTGGGCTGCTGCTGCCAAAATAGGGAAGGATGCCCTCAAATACATCCTCCCCCAAATCCTCAAAATCCCTGGGGGGAGGGTGTCAGAGGGAGGAGCCTGCCCAGGAGAGGTGGTTGCCCCTGCACCCGGCAACAGCACCCACATCATCATCATTGTGCTGGGGCTCCCCATAACAATATCATCTGCTGCCCCTAGTGAAAAATCACTGCTGGCAGTGCCAGCTGCTGCCGGTGCTTCAGGAGGTGTGTGTGTGTGTGTGTAGTACTGCTGCTGCTGCACCCACCCCCCTTGCACTTGGCTCCCTCCTCCAGTGCCACTGCTACTAGTGGAAGGCTGGGGCTTCCTTCCACAGTAGATTCCACTCCCAAGCTCTCTGCTGCAGCCTGTTCCCCTGATAAGACCTGTTGCCTTGAGGAGAAAAAATTAGGTCTCTTCAGCTTGGGCAGTGAGCTGTAGCAGTGGCAGAAGTGGCAGCTGGCTTGCCAACTCCCCCATGCCCACGGCCTTGCCCTCTACCAGGGCCACCTGCCCCAGAGGCTGAACTAGGAGTTCCCTTTCTCATTGTAAGTACACAAAATTGCACAAAGAACGAAGTAATGAACGATATACACAAAACCTAACCTAATCCTACTATCCTATAATCCTAATAAAATAAAATAGACTAACCTAAATACCTATATAATATCTAATCTCTCTATATATGTTGTACACAACTAATATCTATCTAAATCTAAATGCCTATAGTATCTTAATCAATGAAGATCAGATCCAATCTTTGATAAACTTACAAAAAGGCAATAAAGCACCTGGCCCAGATGAGATCCCTGCTGACGTTTTTCAGCAGAATATGGCTTGGTGGGTTCCTGTTTTAGTTGCCTGGTTCAAAAGTATTATGACAAATCATCACGTCCCCAAAATCCTGGAGAGGCTCTACCATCATCCCTATCTACAAAAGAGGGTCCAGGAGTGACCCTGGTGCATATCGATCCATAAGTCTGATAAACATCGCAGCTAAAATCTTTGGATGTCATTTATTAGCACATCTGCAACTGTGGGTCAGGGAGAATTCTTTCCTGGCTGAAGCCCAGGCAGGTTTCAGAGAGGGCGACTCCACCTTGGATCATATATTTACACTACAGTATCTCAGGCACAAGTATATGCAAGTGAGGAAATCTTCCCTGTACCTGGTGTTCATTGATTTATCTGCCGCATTTGACTCCTTGGATAGGGGACTACTTTGGGCCAATGGCTTTAGGCATTGATCCACTGCTGCTTAAATTATTAATGGCCTACCATAGGAACAATTGGGCCCAAGTTTGATATGGGAGACAGGGAGAACTCACATCTAGATTTCCAGTCTGCAAGGGTGTGAGACAGGGATGTGTCCTAGCCCCCTCACTTTATAATCTCTATGTCAACGACATGATCCTCAAGATGGATAATTCTGATTTTCAACCACCCGAAGTGTTAAATACATCTATAGCAGTTTTGATGTTTGCAGATGATACAGTCATTCTCTCTAGATCCCCAGTTGGGTTACATAGAGCCCTAAATTATTTTTCAATGCTTTGTAAGATAAATGGGTTAATAATTAATCAAACAAAGACCAAGGTAGTTAGATGGGGTAGAAGAAGGAGGTACAAACGAACGCCTGCTTGGAGCCTGGATAACACACCCTTGGAGGTGGTGAAGGACTTTAGGTACCGTGGTATTGTTTTTTCCTCCTCTTTGTCATGGTCTAGTCACATAGCATTTGCTAAAGCAAAAGCCAAATCCTCTGCTTATGGCATTAGACGCTTCCATAACGTTCCAGCAGGGAGATCACCTATGACTGCTCTCAAGGCCTTCAGTGCAAAATCTATTGCCCAGATAGTTTATGGGGCAGAAATTGGGGTTATAGTGCAACGGAAGACATTAATATTCCTCAGAATAAATTCCTGTGCGCTATCCTGGGACTGCCCCCCCCTCAGTCCCAGCTGCTTTTGCTAGATTTAGACATTGGAGTTAGAATCCATTCTAACTCCATTATAAACAAAGTGCTGTTTTGTTGGATCAGAGTACTTTCGCTATCTCCTTTAAGATTAACCAAAATGTGCTATCTAGAAGATTCTGAAAGGACTGGTCCTGGGCACTCACCCTGGCTGAGGTTTGTCATTCAGCAGCTCCAACATCTGGGACATAGCTACCTCTATGAGGATGCTATACGTTTTGTACACTCAGCTGAGCAGGCCCAGATAGGACAGAGGCTTAAAGATCAAGCTATCCAGAAGGATTTTGCTATTGTGCGTTATGCCAGGGTTGCCCCACACTTTATATTGTGGAAAACTAGGGGGGGATGGTCCTGGCCAGTTTTTGTTCAGTGATTTAAGACCTCATCTGAGAATAGCAATGGCAAGACTACTCACCGAGCAAATGCCGTCAGCTATGGTCCTAGGGAGAAGGTTGGGGTGGGAGGTAAGCTGGAGGATATGCCCATGTGGTGTGGAGGCTATTAAGGATATATTTCACTATCTAATGGATTGCTCTTTTTATTCGGCAATAAAAGAGAACCTCCTGAATCCTTTATTAACCAAGATGAGCTGGTTAACAGCGAAGGAGAAGACTATTTGGCTACTCCAGCAGGAAGATCATACCCTGATCCACCAAATTGCAGTTTTTGCGTATAAAGCTGAGCATATACGCGCCAAATATTTTGATCCAGCATTTGCACAGACAGGTGGTCTGGATTCTCTATTTGCCACAGAGTATGGGCCCTAGATGATTACCATCTTAACAACAGCCCTTGTGATAGCCCTCGGATAGTGTTAATTCCCTAGTTGGCCAGTTTCATTGTAGAGACTTCTAGGGTCCCAGGGCTCAGCACTTGGTGGAGGGCGGGTTTCCACCCATTCCACCTTCTCTCTTTTTAATTGCCTATCTAACTTAGATTGGATGATTGGTCTCTGTGATTCATGTTATTTTGTCTTATACTAAATTTTTGATTCTTCCAGTATCCCTGTGAGGACAGTGGTGAATTATTGCTTTTTTCTGTATGATTACATGTAATGTTTCCGTGGAGTTTATATGTGGATGGATTTTATCTTTTGTATTCTTAAAGTAGTGCAAGGGCTCGGTGCCAAGCACTTACTAATAAATTTGATTTGATTTTGATATATATCTTATCTAATCTGTCTATCTATCTATAATGTACAGGGCATGGAAAGGAAGAAGGTAAAAGGTAGGGTATATAAGAAGGAAAGGAATTGGTAATAGATTTTTTGTGTGCAAGCACCCGTTCTGTAAAATGCAACCTGACAAGCAGAGAGCTCTCACAGAACAGAGAGCAAAACACATGGCTCACCCATTATAAAGGGTTGCAGTGCCCTTCCCCACAGCCCCCTGATTGGTTGTGGGAGGCAGGAGGCATTGAGAAATCACAGAGTGCCATGAGACTTCTGGGGCCTGCTTGTGCTGCTCATTGGCCAGCGATGCAGCCATCGGATACTGCAGAGCTGCTCGCTAGGGGTGGGAATACCGGTTCTACTGGTAACCAGTAAATCCGGTAATAGGCGTACCGGATCTAAATCCGCTAATCCGATAATTCGGTAACCCATACCCGATCTTTTTAATGGTACCAGTTACCGGATCTTTTTATGTTGCAAGAAGGTGGCAGTTGCTGGGCAAGGGCAGGCTTTTGTTATGTAAGGTTGTTTTTAACTAGGTTTCTGTAGGGTATGTGCAGTTTAACTGGCTGCTGGTGCTGGCCAATAATCTTGGGTTTTTTTCTTTCCTTCTGGGGGCTTCTGAGCTTGTGCCTGGTGCCACCATTTTACAGCAGACTTGGATACGTTAAGGATCCACAGAGCTGCTGGAGGCGTGCGTGCAACTGTTGGTAAGTTTGGGGTTCCTGATCCCTTTCTCCTCTAGTACAGGATCTCCTTGGTGCCCTAGTAAATATTTAGCAAGGGTGATGGGGAGGTTGGCACTAGGACTGGCCAGTGACCTAGGTACTGGGTGGGTGTAGGGTACCCCTAGAGTTAGGGATAGGATGGGGGGGTGATTTTAGCCAGCAGGACATGTGCTGGGGTGAGCAGAATGGGGGAGTAGGCAAGCACATAGGGCAGGGCACTGGGAAACAGTGGGCAAGGGCATGCCATGCTGAGATTTTTAATTCAGCTGGCATAGAGGGTGAGGAAATGTGGCCTTGCCACCATGGTGTGATGATGGTGTTTGTTTGTTGTCTCTAGCCCTGTTTTGTTGTTTTGGTGGGGTGTGTGCCTGGTGCCTGCAGTGCACTAGTGCCCTGTGCCCACTGCCTTGGCTTTTGTTTTTGTTTGGGGGTTTCCCAATCCCCGTTTTGTTGGCTTTTGGTGTTTGGCTTGGCTTTTCTTTTTTGTTTTTTGTGTGCTTCACTGCAGTGCTTGCTGTGTGCTTGCTTGTGTTAACTTGGCTTGTGTGTTCACTGTTGTGTTCAGGTTTGGGGGTGTTTTTTGGGTACCCCGGTTGCTTGCCAGGCCAATGGTGGAGCCGTTGCTGTGCTGGCTGCTGGCTGGTCTTGTCTGACTCTGTGGCTTAGTTTTTTTGGAAGTGAGCCACAGAGCCAGTGGGGGATGGGTATTGTTAACTTGGGTTCAAGCTTGTGTGTTCTGTTGTGCCCAGGTTTGGGAGTGTTGGGGTACCCCGGTTGCTTGCCACCATGGTGTGTGTGCCACCATGGTGTGTCATGTGTGTTTGTCTTTTAGCCCTGTCTTGTTTTGGGGTGCACTGTATGGGGGTGCACTGCCCCCATACTTGTCCACTGCCCTGATTCATGGTGCTGCTGCTATTGTCTTGGAATTTGGAATGGCTTGTGGTGTTTTGCTGTTTTTTTGGTCTCTCTAGCCCTGTCTTGTTTTGGGGTGCACTGTGTGTGGGTGAGTGTGGGTGCCCCCATACTTGGCCACCACCCTGCTTCGTGGTGTGCTGTGACTGTGTTTGTTTGGCTTAGAGGGGCTTGTGGTGTTTTCTTTGTCACCCCTGTCTTGTTTTGGGGTGCACTGTGTGTGGGCGCCCCATGCTTGGCAATGGCCACAGCATCTTGTGGGGTGCTTTGTCTTGGAATGGCTTGTGTGGTGTAGCTGTGGCTGCCTGCCTGTAGTGTCATCTGAGGCTTCTTGAAGGTGAGCCACAGCAGGGGATGGGCTGTGGGAAAGCTGGCTGCCTGAATGGCTGTGCCTGCCCTGCTTGAGTGTCTGGGTGAGATTTTTTTCTTGCTGGAGGTGCATTGCTGGTGCCCTATGGGAATGGGAATTTTGGGAATTTCATTTAGGTGCCTGTATTGGAGAAGAGCTGTTCTGTAAATGCCAGCTTTTTCTTATAGCAATGAGACCAACTTACAACACAGAAGCATGAACTTGATTTCTTTGAACTGTGATGATGACATTCTCATCTCAATTATTACTGATCTAGTCTAATTTAGGCCAGCATTAGATTCACATATGAAGAGTAAACTAGCGCTCTAGAAGTTCTTACATAATTTAAAATGGGGGAAATCTGTCCTCATTCCACTGAAATTGTTTCCATCTTCTTCCACTCCCCACCCCCCAAAATACAGACACCAAATAAAATAAACAAAGGTGATTTGGGCATCATGCAAGCTTTTAAAATAGTTTAAAGTAATTGTTTGCAATTTAATAGGGGTTTTCCCCTCACACCAGATACTTGCTTTAAAAAAAAAAATTATTTAAAAATAAATAAATGCTGCCCTTTGCCCCTGGCGACTATTGCTGGAGCCCATCAATCCCTGGCAGGTTACTCACACAGAAGCAGCAATCCAGGTCCGTGGCAGCATTGGCTGATGAAGCCCGGGCTAGGGGGCTGTCCTTCTCTAGATCTCTCGCTTTCCCGGAGACCTGCTCCTCTCCCTGGATTGATGCAAGTTGTAACTGAATGGAGCCAATATGGCCACTTCCAGTCCCTTTTCGCAACCTAGAGAGGCCGGTGAGAGTCATCCAGGGGGTGGAGCTAGAGATCTTAGCCCTGACTGCAGCTGCTCTGGCACTCAGTGAGAGGCATGCTGGGAGTTGTAGTACTACACTGTTGGGGCACCCAGGTGGAGAATGAGACTAGTTTTTTTCCTTTTTAACTGAAGCTACAAAATAAATTGCTCCTCCAAAGCTTTAAGAGTCCAAAGAAATATCTTCCCTTCTCAAGGTGTGTGTGGGGGGACCAATGAATGTTTAGTTATATCAGAGATGGGCTATGTAACTGACTGGGAAATGTGGTGTTGCCCTATAAATGCATAATTGAGAGCCAGGGTGTGGGTGGTGTAAAATTGCACAGTACCTGGACTGGGTGATAGTGGGAACTGGGAGTGGTGGGGGATGGGATGTTCAGGTTTGG
>QEPC01013677.1:1250039-1267315 GCA_003113815.1 Sphenodon punctatus
TCTCAAGACTAACCTTCCCCTTCTTGGGTTCATGGAGGGTGAGACCTTTGACTGGGGGACATGATGTGCTTGCCCAGCCCCATGGGATATCCTCTCCGGCTACCTTCACTCCCCTGCACCTGTGCACATCCTGACAAGACTCAGGCAAATTACATCGGCCTGCAGTTTGGTCAGCGGTGTCATTGATGAGCTCACAGCAGCAAGTGGTCTCGGTTTGCGCAGCCAGTATGGCACCCACAGCACGGCAATATTCCCAGTCCGACCACTCCACCAGGGAAAAGTAGTAGGAAATCTACTACTTATTCCCATATATTGCCAGCCTACAAGTTGCCTCCTTTGTTCCCATTCCATCCAGGAGGAAGGGCAAGGAGTGCACTCGTCTCGCCTTTAATTGACTCTCGTCTGCACCTTGTGTATTGCGTGCAGCACACTAACATCCCATCCCCCACTGGCAGAGCTTCCTAAAGCCACTGACAAGGCACAGCCAGAAGCCACAGTTAGACCCCACCATTGGCCTGACAAGCAACCGGGATACCCCAACACCCCCAAACCTGAGTGCAACACGCAAGCCAAGTTAACATCCCATCCCCCACCGCAGAGCTTCCTAAAAAGCCACTGACAACAAGGCACAGCCAGAAGCCACACTTAGGTCCCGCCATTTGCCTGGCAAGCAACCGGGATACCCCAACACCCCCAAACCTGAGTGCAACACGCAAGCCAAGTTAACATCCCATCCCCCACTGGCAGAGCTTCCTAAAAAGCCACTGACAAGGCACAGCCAGAAGCCACACTTAGGTCCTGCCTTTGGCCTGGCAAGCAACCGGGGTACTCCAACACCCCCAAACCTGGAGAGAACACCAGGTTAAAAAACTGGGGCACCCCCTGGCATTGACAGTCAGGCATTGTCAGCCAGGCCCTGCCAGGCTGCCAAGCAGCATGGCACCAGTGCCAACAAACCTGGAGGGAACACCTGGACCTGGAGGAGAACAGGTTCTGGACCTGGAGGAACACCTGGACCTGTACCTGTACCTGGAGAGAACACCTGGACCTGGAGGAGAACAGGTCCTGGACCTGGACCTGGAGAGTGGACCTGGACCTGGAGAGTACACCTTGACCTGGAGGAGAACAGGTCCTGGACCTGGACCTGGAGAGTGGACCTGGACCTGGAGAGTACACCTGGACCTGGAGGAACACCTGGACCTGGAGGAGAACGTGACCTGGACCTGGAGGAACCACATGGACCTGGAGGAGAACAGGTCCTTGATCTTGACCTGGAGAGTGGACCTGGACCTGGAGAGTACACCTGGACCTGGAGGAACACCTGGACCTGGAGGAGAATGGGACCTGGACCTAGAGGGAACACCTGGACCTGGAGGAACACCTGGACCTGGAGGAATACCTGGACCTGGACGTGGACCTGGAGGAACACCTGGAGGAACACATGGAGAAAACACCTGTGCAGCACCCCACAAGCAGGGCAGTGGCCAAGCATGGGGGCACCCCCACACAGTGGAACACGTGGACCTGGAGGAACACCTGGAGGAACACATGGAGAAAACACCTGTGCAGCACCCCACAAGCAGGGTAGTGGCCAAGCATGGGGGCACCCCCACACAGTGCACCCCAAAACATGACAGGGCTAGAGACAAAGAAAACACCACAAGCCATTCCAAGCCAAACAAACTAGAGACAGAGTCATGAAGGAGGGCAGTGACCAAGTCAGGGGGTCAGTGCACCCCCACACAGTGCACCCCAAATGAAGACAGGGTTAAAGACAAACACACACACATCACACACAGCATGGTGGAAAGGCCACCATTCCCCACCCCCTGTGCCAGTGGGAAAAACTCTCAGCATGGCATGCCATTGCCCACTATTTCCCAGTGCCCTTCCCTATCTTCCCAGTGCCTGCCCACTGCCCACCATGCTGCCCAGTGCTCAGTGTTCCCACCCCCCCAGCACATGTCCAGCTGGCTAAAATCACCCCCCCCACACACACCCTATCCCTAAGTCTAGTGGTACCCACCCACTACCCGTAACCCACCCACCCAGGCAAGTCCACTAGTGCCATCCCCCACCTCTCTCTCTCACAAAGCTGCAGCCCAGCCCGACATGTGTGGGGTGGCCACCCCTGCCCCCGGAAGATGTGCAGAGGGCTTTAGGAGGGTGGAATGTCTTCTGGGGGGTGGGGGCCACTCCCCAATGACACAGTCCATTCCCCACACCAGCCCCGCTCCCGCTCCACCCTCCCCATCCACTCACCGCGCGCTCTCACACAACTGCCATCCTGGCCCGACATGCGTGTGGTGACTGCCCCCGGAAGACATTCAGAGGGCTTTGGGAGGGCGGAACATCTTCTGGGGGGCAGGGGCCGCTCCCCAATGACACAGCCCGTTCCCCACACCAGCCCGCTCCTGCTCCACCCTACCCACCCACCCACCGCGTGCTCTCACACAACTGCCATCCCGGCCCGACATGCGTGGGGTGGCCGCCCCCGCCGTCCGGAAGACATGCAGAGGGCTTTGGGAGGGTGGAACATCTTACGGGAGGCGGGGGCTGCTCCCCAACGACACAGCCCGTTCCCCACACCAGCCCCGCTCCCGCTCCACCCTCCCCATCCACCCACCATGTGCTCTCACACAACCGCCATCCCGGCCTGACATGCGTGGGGTGGCCGCCCCCGCCCCCCGGAAGATGTGAAGAGGGATTTGGGAGGGCGGAATGTCTTCCGGGGGGCAGGGGCCACTCCCCAATGACACAGCCCGTTACCCACACCAGCCCCGCTCCCGCTCCACCCTCCCCATTCACCCACCGCGTGCTCTCACACAACCGCCATCCCAGCCCGACATGCGTGGGGTGGCCGCCCCCACCCCCCGGAAGATGTGCAGAGGGCTTTGGGAGGGCGGAACGTCTTCCGGGGGGCGGGGGCCACTCCCCAATGACACAGCCCGTTCTCCACACCAGCCCCACTCCCGCTGCACGGCTGCACCCTCCCCATCCACCCACCGCGCTCTCTCACACAAGCTCCAGCCTGACACCCCTCAGTCATTGAATGTGTCCACAACTCCCCACCACCATCACTGCTCCTCCAGATGCGATGGGTTCTAATTCCCAATGGATTAAAATACAAATAATTCATAGGGTTTTAGACCTTCCATGTCGGAGGCTCCAGCAGCACCCCGGCAGCTATGGCACATCATATGGAACAGACTGGACCACAAAGCCAGAAGATGAATGCCAGCCCACCCACCCACAATGAGTGCACTGCATGACGCATAGCTGTCTTCTAGCATCATTGTGTGTTCTGCAGATCCTATGATGCTATCAGTCAGCTTTGTGTCTGCTCTGCTCTAGCCTTGCCTAATGCCTGCCTGAGTGCTACCATCATGGAAAACAACTGCCATTCCAGAGGAGATTAAACCAAGAGCACCAGTAGGTGAGTTATGAGTCGACATTCGGGTTTGGACGTGGTTGGGTTACCCGCCATCGCATATGCGATGCGTGCACATGCGGCATTGCATAATGCTAATGCGTATGTACACAAAGTAAAAAAACACACACTCACACTCCAAATTTGCACTCCTCCACCACCCAGTGGACTCAGGCGTGAATGGCGAATGAATAAATTAATGAACCGCTGACCAGGTCTAGGACTAAGCCTTCGGGCTGAACCCTGTGACCCAGTGGACTCAGGCGTGAATGGCGAATGGATAAATTAATGAACCGCTGACCAGGTCTAGGACTAAGCCTTCGGGCTGAACCCTGTGACCCAGTGGACTCTGGCATGAGTGATGAATTAATTAATGAACCGCTGACCAGGTCTAGGACTAATCCTTCGGACTGAACCCTGTGACCCAGTGGACTCAGGCGTGAATGAAAGAACCTTTCCTTTTCCCTTCCATTTGAAATGACCACTTTAAGAGGACCCCTTAATAAGTCTTACCTGTGTGAGTGTATCTGTGTGAATTGAGAACTGCTGGGTGGTGGTTCTATCGATATTCCCATCACCCCGCAAAAAGGAACCATTAAGAACGGAAGACTACTGGGTGGCCAAGGAGAGAATGAAGATCGAGGATTCGGAGTTTCAGGATAAAGGTAGGCGAAAGCAACTTGATCTCATTTTGGGGTCTGGTTTGCGGAGTGCCAGTCCCTAATGAAATGGTTTGCTGTAGCGGAGACGGTTTGAGGTCAGATACTGAAGCAGTGGCATGTGCTCTGACTGTTGCATTAGAAGACAAAACCAGTTCTTTTTGACAAGAAGTTTATGGGGGGAAATATATTAGCTAGCTAATGAGCGTACCATTGACCCTGCTTTAGATGGGCCTTTAGATTCTCAAGTGTGAGCATTTTAAACTGGTAACCTACAAGTTAAGGAAACACAAGCCTAAAATGGGTCTATGACATCCTCCTTTCTTATCGACTACAAAGTAGTTGGAGTAAAGACATTGGGTGTTTTTACACACACATTTCTCCTGCATGCTTGCAGTTACATCCTGACCTTTCTGTGTGTCTAATCACTCACCCAGACCTTAAACATCTGACTCTTTGAAGTTCTGCATAGAACTTCTCCCAGAACTTTTGTGTGTAAAAAGTTCTCCTGGTAAACTACTTTGCTCCAGGCAGCTGTGGTCAGTGTCACTGTGGTTTTCATGGCAGCCCCTCACGTCTACAGCTGCGGCTACTTAAGGCTGCCTCAGGGCAGTGTTTGTGTGAAGAATGCATCCAGGAAGTTGGAACTACCTCAGGGCAGTGTGTGTGTGAAAAATGCATCCGGAACTTACTTGTGGACTTGTAAACCCAGAAGATTGAAAATTCCAAAACTTTACAGTGTGTATACAAATGCCCATTGGTAGTGGGACTGTTGGGGGCTATGGGGGGCCGTGGGGGCTGGGGCCTCAAAGTGTTGTGTGCTGTGGGCTGTCTGTTCCTGTGTGATGTCCTGACAGTCACATTTTGAGTGTACTGCTTCTGCTTTAAAAATACCCCTATTTTTATTTTAAAGCATAACAGTAAACATAGGTGGTAGTTGGCCGTGGGGTCTAATGGGGGCTGTGGGGCACAAAGTGTGGTCTGGTGGTACTGGTTGGTTATAGTAGTAGTTAGATTCACTTGTGTTTTTTTACTTTTTCCGTGTGTGCTGGGGGCTGGCTGGGGGTGGGCTGGTGGTCCGTACGTACTGCCAGTTCCTCCTTTGATCCCATTCCAGCCAGGAGGAAGGGAAAGGAGTGCACTCGCCTGCATCTTGTCTATCATCTTTCTTTACACTCATCTCTCTCCCAACACACACACTGGAGTGGAGTGCCCCAGCGGTGCTAATCCATTGCACTCCGTCCTCAGAGTCTGGAATGGAACGCCCCAGCAGGGCCCTTCACCCAGTCACACGCCACACCAGAACACCACAGAAACACACATCTGCCCAACATGTGTGAGGTAGCCGCCCCCGCCCCCCAGAAGACAAGACGTGCAGAGGGCTTTGGAGGCGAGAACGTCTTCTGGGGGTTGGGGGCCGCTTCCCAATGACACGGCCAGTTGACCAGCCCCCCTCCCACAGCACCCTCCCCATCCAACCACCGTTCTCTCTCTCCCAAGCTCCAGCCTGGCACCCCTCAGCCATGTAATGTGTCCCCAACTCCCCACCACCATCACTGCTCCTCCAGACGCGGTGGGTTCTAATTCCCAATGGATTAAAATACAAATAATTCATAGGGTTTTAGACCTTCCGTGTCAGAGGCTCCAGCAGCACCCCAGCTATGGCACATCATATGGAACAGACTGGACCACAAAGGCAGAAGAGGAAGACCAGCCACCCACCCACTCCCCACCACCATCACTGCTCCTCCAGATGCTGTGGGTTCTAATGCCCAATGGATTAAAATACAAATAATTCATGAGCTTTTAGATCCTTCTATGTTAGAGGCTCCAGCAGCACCCCAGCTATGGCACATCATATGGAACAGACTGGACACAAAGGCAGAATATGAAGACCAGCCACACACCCACTCCCCACCACCATCACTTCTCCTCCAGACGCGGTAGGTTCCAATTGCGCATGGATTAAAATACAAAAAATCCATGCGTTTTGTGATCCTTCTGTGTTAGAGGCTCCAGCAGCACCCCAGCTATGGCACCTCATCTGGAACAGACTGGACCACAAAGACAGAAGATGAAGACCATCCACCCATCCACTCCCCACCACCATCACTGCTCCTCAGGACGCGGCAGAATCTAATTCCCCATGGATTAAAATACAAACAATTCATGAGCTTTTAGATCCTTCCATGTTAGAGGCTCAAGCAGCACCCCAGCTATGGCACTTCATCTGGAACAGACTGGACCACAAAGGCAGAAGATGAAGACCAGCCACCCACCCACTCCCCACCACCATCACTGCTCCTCCAGATGCGACAGGATCCAATTCCGCATGAATTAAAAATACAAATAATTCAATGCGGTTTTAGACCTTCCGTGTCAGAGGCTCCAGCAGCACCTCAACTATGGCACCTCATCTGGAACAGACTGGACCACAAAGGCTCCTCCAGACACGGCAGGATCAAAATGCGCATGGATTAAAATACAAATAAATTCACTGCACTTTGAGATCCTTCCGTGTTAGAGGCTCCAGCAGCACCCCAGTTATGGCACCTCATCTGGAACAGAATGGACCACAAAGGCAGAAGATGAAGACCAGCCAACCACCCACAGTGCACTGCATAACACATTGGGCTACATTTTCTTAAGCGGGTGTGTTATGATGAGCCTCTGAAGAGAAAGGGTCCCTGTGTGTCTCAGTTATTTGAAATAAAAAGCATTCCACCCTGGAGTCTGACTTGACTGTGTCTGGAAGAGGACCCATTGCAATGACCATGATGCATTGCAGTGTCTTTTAGCTCAAATGTGTGTTCTGCAGATCCTTGGCACTAAAGGCATCATGCTGTGTCTGTGTGGCCTTGCCGCCTAATGCCTGCCTGAATGATAAACAACTGCCATTCGAGAGGAGAAGAGATTAAACCAAGAGCACTCCAGTAGGTGAGTGATGACATTGGGGTTTGGACGTGGTTGGGAGTCGACAGGTTTACCCCCATGGACTCTGGCGTGAATGTCGAAGTAATGAACCACATAACAAGCAATGTGAAATTTGAATGAATGAATAATAATTGTTGTAATAATAATAAATAATAAAAAAATTAAATTTAAAGAATAATAATAAAACAAAGTTGTTGCCCGTAGATTCAATGGGGGCTGTGGGGCAAAGTGTGGTCTGCCAGGTCTGGTGATACTGATTGTGGGTTAGTCAGTTAGATTCACTTCTTTTTTCCTTTTTTTGTGTGTGCTGGCACTGCTGGGGGCTGGCTGGGGGCTGACTGGTGGTACTGGTGGTTGTACTGCTGGTAGACTCTGGTTGGTAAGTTAGCAGTTAGATTAACTTGTGTTTCTTTTTTTGTGTGTGCTGGTGCTGGGGGCTGGCTGGTGGTACTGGCAGTGGGTTACTGGTGGTTGTACTGGTGGTACTGGTTGGTTAGCAGTTAGATTCATGATGGGTTAGTCAGTTACTAGATTCACTTTTCTTTCTACTTTTTTTCTGTGTGCTGGGGGCTGGCTGGTGGTACTGGCAGTGGTTAGTTACTGGTTGTACTGGTGGTACTGGGTGGTATGGTAGAGTATAAGTTAGCAGTTAGATTCATGATACTTGAGTGGTTGTTGGGTTAGTCAGAGTTAGATTCACTTGTGTTTCTACTTTTTTTTGTGTGTGCTGGGAGCTGGCTGGTGGTACTGGCAGTGGTTACTCATTGTACTGGTTGTACTGGTTGGTTACAGTATAGTTAAACTTTAGCAGTTAGATCATGATACTGGGTTAGTCAGAGTTAGATTCACTTGTGTTGTTTTCTACTTTTTTGTGTGTGCTGGGACTGTGGCAGTGGTTGTAATAACTTGTTACTGGTTGTACTGGGTGGTACTGGTGGTACTGGTGGGTTAGGTAGCAGTTAGATTCACTTGTGTTTTGACTTTTATTGAATTGCATTTGCAGGTAATTTTGGTTTTACTTTTCTCTCCCATTGATTTCAATGGGAAAAGTTGCCCATTGAAATCAATGGGAAAAGATCCGGTACCGGTATACCGGTATTCAGAGATCCAGTATCCGGTAAATCCGGTAACCGGTATTTCCCCCCAAGTCCCACCTCTACGCCCCTCCCAACACAGGCACAGTTCAAGAGCTCAAGCCTCTTTAGGGCTCCGAGATGTCTGCTCCCTCCTCCCCTCTCCATTTTCATCAAAAACAAAACTGCAATTGTCACTAATAATAACAACAATGATAATGACACTGTCATTTTTGTTATTGTTGTCATTATTCTCAGTTGTTATTTTCATTATTGCAATAACGATAACAAAAACAACAATTGTCGTTATCGTTATTGTAATGTGAAAACGACATGCACATTCCTAACTTGCACTGTCCTCCCTGGACAGGTTGTGGCTGGGCTTCAGGATAGAGGCAGCGGTGACCCTTGCTGGTGGGGAGGGATCACTGCAGACTCCCCAGACAATTGCACGGGGTGGCTGAGGCAGGGAGCGGGACAATTTTACTGGTTCTGAGCCAGATATTATCATTGCGCTTTCAGGGGTTGGCTTGGGACCCCTGATCAATTTTCAGGCTTTATCATGTTCTCTTGGAACCCAGATACACAGACATACTTAGGTCCATGAATGGCTATGAGCCTAGATGGCCAAGGGATGCAACTAGAGGAACTGCCTTCCTCCGTATGTCCCTCTGTGGCCTCTAAGTTCAGCTGAGAGCAGCCTCTTACAAGTTTCATCATTGGCTCAGGTCCATATGTCTCAGGCATGCAGAGAGGCATTCTTGTTGGCTTCTCCACAAGCCATGGAATTCCCTTCTCCTGGAGGTTCACCTAAGCCCTAGTTTGAGCATCCTTTGGAGGTAGTGTAAGACCTATTTATTTGGCCAGGCATTAAGGTCAGGGGTAGATACAAGGGGAAGGGGGGAGGGTATTATTAGTTTTTATGGTTTTATTTTGTATTTTATATTTTTCTATGATGTGAGCTACCCTGAGCCTCGGAGGATAGGGTGGGGTAAAAATCTAAATAAATGTCTGACCTCCAGAAGCCTGGAGTAAGCAAAGCAACAAAGGGAAAATTGCTCCATACATGCCTCTTTGTGCCTTTCCCCTAGTGCTGGCCACTGTCAGAGATAGGGCACTGGAGTAGCTGGTTCGTTGCTTCAAGCCTTTTGGTAGTCCTGAGGTACAAAGAAAGACTAGCAGAGCTGGGAATTGAACCCAGGTCTCCAGAAAAGAAACCTGCCACTTCAACCACTATAGCAGTGGCTCCCATTTCTTTTTCCACATGCTCCCATATGGTCACCCTGACAGCACCAAAACTATGCAGGGTATATCAAATACTAGGGTTGTTTATTCAGGTTTTGACAAAATACAAATATATACAAAAAAGACTTTCGGGTTCCATATTCAAAATACAAACACTAGGTCTGTATGTTCAGGTCTTGAGTGAGCCCAACATTTCCTGAAAAACCTAATATCTGAGATCTTGAAGTGGGCCCCCCAAACTTCAGCACATATCCAGTATGCAGCTGGGCTACTCTCTGACTCTCAGCCTAGTGGCCTGCTTGGGGAGCCTGTAGTGAACCCTCCTCACCTGCAGGGACTGCTGCTGTCTCAGAACTGCAGTCTCCAGCACTGCAGCCAGGTCCAGCCCGGCCAGGGAGAAATGGTTAGTCCTTGGTGGCCTCATTCCCCCTCTCCCGCAAGCCAGTGACCTCCCCCACACCCCTATAAGCCTGCCCCATTCCCACATAGGGATCCCAATTTCAACAAGCCAGTGACTTCTGAGTCAGAAACCACCACTCCCCAAGCCAGAACCATGCCTAATTTCCCCTCCCGAAGCCAACGACCTCTTCCTTGAGCCATCCCCATTCCCCCATCCCTAAGCCAGCTCCAACTTCCTGTCTCCCCTCTCCCAAGCCAGCCTCATGCCTCGCTCTCCCTCAAGTCAGCAATCCCCCTAAGCCAGAGCCATTGCTCCATTCCACCCTTGCCAAGCTAACAACCACCCCATCAAGCTAGCTGTATTCTCCACCCCCAAACTAGTGCTCCCCTTTTAAAATTGGCAGCAGACCTAGCAGCAATTTTTGACAGTATTTTCCTTTCCTTATAGGCCTGTCAAACTGGCAAAGCCTTACTGCACTTCTATGCCAAAATAACCCACACACAGAGACTCATGTTTACTGCATTTTCCACATTAGCAACAATGGAGAAAATGCAGTGAACACAGGTAAAGATACAAATATAAACAAATGCAAATACTAAAAATACAAATACTTGACCCCATGTACAGCCCTATCAAGCACCAATCAGTTCTTAACCCCATCCAGGAACAGTGCAGACCCATTTGGGTTCCTGACCAATTGTTTGGGTATCTTGTAAATTCCCTCATCCCTCTTGTAAATTCCCCTGATTCAGAGAGCACCGGGGGAAGAGCCAGTTCTCATCTACTATTCCTTTCAGCACGTGGCTAAAGCCCTAGTGAGAGACCATTCTTCTGCGTGACAAGACAGTACTGCTTAACTCAGTCCCTGGACATTTTATGACATAGTTCTGAAAAGGAAGGGGGAAAAGGGTGGAGAAAAAAAGAACTTAGCAAATTAAGTCTATTGAGCATTATTTGCAGATTATGATGCAGAATTGTATTCAAGTATGTCCAGGCTCATTAAATGTCAACATTAACATTCCAGAGCTTGGCAATCAAGGCAGCTCCCTGACTGTTAGTCATTAATCACTCTCTGACAGTCCTGAATTGGAAACTAGGAAACTGCTCGCATGTGCTTGATGCACCTATTTACCGCCACTGCAATCGCAGCATGAAAAGTTTGCTTGAATGGTAGCCCACATCAGTTGTGTGTCCACCTCCCATTAATTAGGTATTTGCCCCCCCAGTCACGTGGCCACCAGACACACAGCCCCCACTCATGGCAGGGTCCTGGAGCATGCATAGCCTGCCGTGCTGACAAATATGGGCTAATATGCGCCCACGTGTTCACATCCCATCAACTAGGTTGTACACAACCTATGCACATACAGATCTGTCAGCACCATCGAGTTCTGGGCAAAAAACCTAGAGCCTTTCTAGGCCCTCTTTTCACTCTCACTCTCTCTGGTGGACACACAATGGGTGATTTCAGACATTACGAGATCACGCTCAACCACAGTGAATCACGGTCAATTCCACAGCGTGGCCAAAGTGCCCTGCATGTCTGTTTGGAGGCCACCAGATGTTCACCACCGTCAATACCCACATGGGGTCAAAATCAACCATGCTTCCAGAGCTCCCAGTGGGACAATCTCCGAAAGCGTGGTCA
Source organism: Sphenodon punctatus (assembly GCA_003113815.1). NCBI lineage: Eukaryota > Metazoa > Chordata > Lepidosauria > Sphenodontia > Sphenodontidae > Sphenodon > Sphenodon punctatus. Next base: position 1,261,429 of record QEPC01013677.1, read on the forward strand.
AAGAGATTCCCAACGGGAAACAACAAAAAGTAATGTCTGAATGGCAACCACTGGCCGGAACCAAAGAAAATGATTCCCAGCCAGGGACAAAGCACTCAGCATCACTGCCAGGCAACCAGCAACAACACAGACCATGGATGGAGATTTAAAGGGCACACGACAGCAGCCGGGACGTGCTGCCCAGGCGCCTTCCAGGTGCTTTGACCACGGCCCAGCCCGGGATCGGCGTAATGTCTGTTGCGTTGCCCTGGGCCATGGTCCGGTGGTCTGATTCCCTGCCGTGGTCCCAGTCCCATCATGTCTGTTCGTGGCTTTCCTTGGCCACGGGGGGTGGTTGATCTGTTCACCCCTGCCGGGATTCCACTGTGGTGAATCAGGACTGCGTAATGTCTGAAATCACCCAATGTCTGCCTTAAAAAAACTATGTGACATTTTCAAACGTGTTCTCCCAACCCTTCCTGGTTGGCAATATGTGCCTATTGCTTACTCTTTCCCAGCCATCACAATCTTCTGCAAGTTGTTATGAAGAATGCCAGGGCCATGGCTCAAACCGACAGTCAGGCAACAACCGGCACTGCTACCACCGCTGCACAATCGCAGTTGTTCTCTGCCTACTGATCCACCTGTCAATGCTACATTCCCGGGACCAAGGTCTTCATCACTCTATAAGGGGAGCAAATGGTCCAATATGCCCTGGTGAAGTGCTACAGGAATGAGGCAGTGTTTCAAGAAATCTCAGTCCAAATGGCATATCAGGGCCACACCCAGGACATGAATCAGTGCCAGCAGCAGGCCAAGGACTTGATGCATGGAAACAAAGAGAGTTGGGAGGACAACTTATCCTCCAGTTGTGGGAAGAAAACCGCCCTATTACAAGCTCCTTGATTGGTTTCTCTGTGTGGATGGAGCCATCATTGCATCCTGCCTGTAGGGCTGCACCTTTGCTAGTGTCCAGAAGCTAGTGGCTATGACTCCCCCACTGCCTGCATCTTCTGTAACCACTCGCATTGCAACTGCTCCCATTCCTACCATGGAAACTACAAATCCCAGCGGAGATGCTGTCCCGGTGGTGGAGGGGACTCAGATGGGCCAGAGGAAAACACCGTGACACACAGGAAACATTTTAAAAGGCTTTATTTATATCACAAAAAGATAATTTGAAACAGTTCACCAATGCTCATGAAACTGTCACTGATGGTGGGTGTTGTGGCTAGCATTGCAGTTGATGTGCAATGCTGGATTCCCTTCACTCCCTTGGCTTTTGTGGCTCTGTCCATAACTGGTTCTTCTTCTAGCTCTCTGACCACTCATTTAATGTGTCTCTCTTCAACTCCACCTCCTCCTCCTTCCCCCTCTCAGTTGGTGTTCCTCAAGGCTCTGTTCTTGGCCCTCTCCTCTTCTCGACCTATACCTCATCCTTAGGCAAACTCATTGCCTCCCTTGGCTTCCAATACCACCTCTATGCTGATGACACTCAACTCTATCTCTCTACTCCCTCTCTCTCTCCCTCTGTTCAAGCTCGTCTCATCAACTGTCTCTCTGACATCTCTACCTGGATGTCTCAACGTCAACTCAAACTCAACATGGCTAAAACTGAACTCCTTATCTTCCCCCCTCATCCTTCCTCTCCTTCCTCACTGTCAATAACTATTGATGGAGTCACCATCCTGCCTGTCCCCCAAGCCCGTAGCCTAGGCTTCATCTTTGACTCAGCCCTTTCTTTTAAACCCTACATTGACTCTGTTGCTAAATCCTGTCGCTTCTCCCTCCATAACATTGCTAAGATTCGCCCTTTTCTCTCTGTCTCGTCTGCCAAAACTCTTGTTCATGCTCTGGTCATCTCTCGCCTCGATTACTGTAACCTCCTTCTCACTGGCCTTCCCCGGTCTCACCTTTCTCCCCTCATCTCTGTCCAAAACTCTGCTGCCAGGGTCATCTACCTCGCCAGTCGCTTCGACCATGTGCAGCCCCTCCTCTCTTCGCTTCACTGGCTTCCCCTTCCTGAACGAATCCTGCACAAGCTCCTAGTCTTCACCTATAAAGCTCTTCACAACCTTGCTCCCCCCTACCTCTCTGCACTTATCGCCCTCCATACTCCAGCCCGTGCACTTCGCTCCTCCTCTGTCCCTTCTCTCACCCTTCCACGTCTTCCCTGCTCCCCTAAGCGCCTTCGTCCCTTCTCACTTGCTGCCCCCCATGCCTGGAACTCCCTCCCTGTCCACATCCACCTTGCCCCCTGCCTTCATACCTTCAAATCTCTCCTTAAAACTCACCTCTTTTGCTCTGCTCTGTCTGACTCTTTATCCTGATGAGCCACTATTTCCTATACCTATGGTCTGTTTACCCTATCCTTGTCACATGGACCTGCCTGCTGTCATTCTCATCATAACCAAGCCAAGTACGTGCACCTGAGACCTTGCATCTTCAAGAATGTTAGACCCCTTGTCTCTCCCTCTGTTCCCCTTCCTATGTCTCTCCCCCAGTTCCTGTCTCTCAGATTGTAAGCCCTAGGGGCAGGGACCATGTCTGTTTTATTACTTTGTAAAGTGCCAGGTACACTGCTGGCGCTATATACATGTTTGTTAATAATAGTAATAATAAATAATAATGTGCTGGCCGAAGGCATCTGGGATCTCTTAGGCTATACATTGCTCTGCTCAGTTCAGCTGGTCCCAGAACAGGGGCACTGGTTCACTGAAGCTTGGTGGTGGTGGTGGTGGTGTGTTCTCTGTGGCCTCACCAGTCTTGTAGTTGTTATGGAGAATTTTATTTATTTATATAACATTTGTATCCTGCTCCTCCTGCCCTTTCAAGGCAGCCTGGGGTGGCAAACAATGAGATAAAAAAAAATGTAACAGTTAAAAATTCATAAAATGCAGGGGGAAAAAACCAACAAAAAACCCCCCTCCCCCCCTCGCCAAAGGCCTGGTGGAACATCCAGGTCTTACATAAACATCAAAATGACAGGAGAGTGGGGGCCCACTGAACCTCCTCTGGGAGCAAATTCCACAGCACAGGGGCGGTCACCGAAAAAGATTTAACATCGGTGACCACCCACCTCATCTAGGGAACCTCCAAAAAGGCTCCCATGGATGATCTCAAGGGTCACACGGGCACATAGGGAGTGAGGCGGTCCCGCAGATAAGTAGGGCCCAGGTTGTGAAGGGCTTTAAAGGTTAGAACCAGCACCTTAAACCTGGGCCAGTGTTTTATAGGCAGCCAGAGAAGAGCCCAGAGCACTGGTGTCATGTACTACCTGCGACCCACCCCCGTAAGGAGACGGGCTAAGGCATTCTGCACCAGCTTCAGCCTCCAGACCATCCTCTTGGGCAGCCCCACATAGAGCGTGTTGCAGTAATCCAGCCTCGAGGTGATGAAGGCATGGATGACAGTGGCAAGGTCGGAGTCTCAGAGATACGGCCGAAGCCGCCGGACAAGATGTAACTGCCAAAGTGCATTCCCCGCCACAGCCACAACCTGAGATTCCAGACTGTGATGTGAATCAAGGAACACACCCCGACTCCACACTTGTGAGACCATGCGAGGGCAAACCCTCTCAACAAGAGGAGATTCAACCACCCCGAGGCCCCCAAAGCCCTTGCCCACCAACATCACCTCCATCTTGTCAGGATTCAATTGCAGATGGCTCAACTTCATCCAAGCCCCCACAGCTGACAGGTATTGGGAAAATAGGGAGACCTGCGTTACCTGGGTTGATGGAAAAAGAGAGGTAGAGCTGAGTGTCATCAGCATACTGATGACACTGCATGCCCTGAAACCCTCTCATGATTGACCCTAATGGCTGCATATAGGATGTTAAACAAGAGGGGGGACAGAATAGCATCCTGCGGGACTCCACACATGAGGTCCCAGGGAGAAGACATACACTCCCCCAAGACCACCTGGTGAGTTCTCCTGGCCTGGAATGAATGAAACCAGTCCAAGACTGTCCCACCAATCCTGGCAGAGTTTCGCAGGCAAGTCACCAACACCTCATGATTGACTGTGTTGAATGCAGCCAAAAGGTCTAGCAGGACCAGTAAGGTCTGACGACCCTGGTCCAACACCAGACGGAGATCGTCAATCAAGGCCACCAATGTAGTCTCCGTACCATACCCAGGCCAAAAACCAGACTGAAAGGGGTCAAGGAAAGCGGTGCGGTCCAGATGTTCCTGAGCTACCATGCCAAAGCCCGTTCAATAACCTTTCCTAAAAAGGGAAGGTTAGAGACCGACCAATAACTTGCAGGAGCATCAGCATCAAGAGATGGTTTCTTGAGCAGGGACCTAACCACAGCCTCCTTGAGGCAGTCAGGCACCCTGCCCTCCCGAAGGGAGGCATTAACCACTCCAGCCAGCAATGGCCGTAACATCTCCTGGCTGGCTTTCAACAACCAGGATGGGCAGGGGTCTTGTTTACAAGTGGTGGCATGAACAGATCCCAACAAGGACTCCACATCGGCAGGCAACACCATCTGAAATCGATCCCACAAAACAGGACAGGACGGGGCATCCATAGTCCCAAGATGATCCTCTGCAATAACTGTGGTACCAAAATCATGGCAGATGCGAGCGATCTTATCTACAAAGTACTCAGTAAACCAGTGACAGAAGTCACTGGATTGCTCCAGGTCCAGGTGGAGGCAGACAGGACTGACCAAACCTTTCACCACCTGGAAAAGCTCAGCAGGACGTGACTTTGCAGATGCAATAAGGGCAGCAAAGAACTGCTTCTTTGCTGCCTGCACCACCACAGCATAGGCCTTTAAACTGCTCTTATGCTGAAATCAATCATACTTGTTGTGAGTTCGGTGCCACCGTCGCTCCAACCACCTGCTCTCCCGATTCAAACACTGCAGGCCCTCAGTAAACCAAGGAGACCTGCGGGAGACTCGGGAGGGCAGTGAACACCTGGGAGCCACTCTGTCAATGGTCTCGGCTAACAGGGTGTTCCAGAAGGCTATGAGATCATCAACAGAGTGGGTGTCAAGGTCCAGGGGAAACTTCAGAATGAAGGCAACATCTGTTAGAAGTGGAGTAGTCTCTAGCTAGAAATCAAGCCTGACTGCAATTGGTCTCCAGCACTGTTTGAATAACTCAAAAGCTCTCTCCACACTAGAGCAGGTAGTGCTGAACTTCCAGTTAAAGTACCTTTGCCCTGAGGTGTGGGCAACACTGTATGCCTTTTTGAGCTTCAGTGTGTAGGTAGGGTCCCTGAGAACAACAGGCCTCATGAGCACCCCCTCAATGCATGTTTCAGTGGTGGGTCCAAAGTCTGGTGTACATGCAGCCAAAGAAGGGGGACTTACTGAAAATGCAGGCGTTGTGGTACTTCCTGGAGCACATGGCCAGCACAACCATGAACAGGATACAGTGGTCCACTACAGCTTGGAGAATCATGGAGAAACCCCCCTTCCAGTCCAGGTAGTTGCCCTTGCTATGGAATGGGTAGGGATGGGCGAACACGGTTCGGTAGTTCGGCCCGAACTCGGCCTGTTCGGATGACTGAACTCGAACCTGAACCTGAACATACAAACTGAACACCAAACGGAAAAATGGCCGAACAGTTCTGTCAGTTCGGATCGGGTTCAGGTGAGTTCGGATGGCAAAAAAAGGTTCACTGGAAGGTCAAACATGACAGGGAGGTGTCAGTCACTGAGGAGCAGACTTCCAGGCACCAGGGGTGGAGAGGCTTGCAATAAACGAAACTAATTATCTGCCTCCCCCCCTTCCCAACACCTTCTGAGCTAGTCCCTGTTCCTGAACAGCAGGCGTTGAGCAGGATTTTTAGATTGCTTTAAGTTTCATTTCAGTTTTGTACTGAAATGAAACTTAAACCATAAACTGAAACCTTGTGTTATGCATTGTACAGACTCATTGAGTATGTA
>QEPC01013677.1:1267453-1297392 GCA_003113815.1 Sphenodon punctatus
AGAGATAGCGTTAGTGATTTAGTTTTAGTGTTTGTAGGAGTAGGTCTGTGTACTTATTAGATAATCCATTTAGCTCATAGCATTTAGAATAGTTAATAGCAGTTAGATTTAGTGTAGATAGATATATATAATATTAGATAAAAAAATAAATTAAAAAAACCCATATAGAAACAAAAAAAACAAATAAAAAACAAAAGAAAACTATATAAAACCCAATAAAAAACCAAAAACCCATATAAAAAACAAAAAAACACCCATAACAACATTTCCCGAATGGCCGAACGGCCGAACAGAACAGCTGAACGGCCTAACCGAACGGCTTGTTTGGACGACTGAACCGAACAGCTGAACCTGAATTCGGCGAACTAGCCGAACTGCTGAACCGAACGGACGAACCGAACGCAGCCGAACCGAACTGCTGAACCGAACGGATGAACCAAACGCAGCCGAACCGAATGGCCGAACCCGAACCGCGATCTATTCGCCCATCCCTAGGAATGGGCATATGATGGCAATATGTCTCCCATTGATTGCCTGGATACAGTTTGGGAACCACTCCCACGGAAAGCTCTCCATCACCATCTTTGAGATCTACCATCTGCACCACCTGGTCCAGCAGCACTTCCACAATCGCTGTGCAAACCTCCACTAGTATGGTTTCCACTGCCCATCATGGAGGTTCCAACACCAAATTTCTGGGAAACAGAGTGGCAGGAGTCAGGAGTGCTGGTGAGCTTCCAGATGGCGATGGCAATGCACTTCTTCACAGAGATGGGTGACCGCAACACCATGCTCTGTTTCTTCAGTTGTGGCCTGAGGATCTCGGCTATCTGCAGGATGAGTTGATGGGGCATCCTGAAGTTTGCGACCCATTCAGTGTCAACCCCTCCACAAGGACAGCACATTCTCCATTAGTCTGTGCTTGTCTCCTTCACCCAGACAAGCTTCTCAGTGGGTACAGCCCATCACATGGCTTTGGTGACTGAAGCTGCATCTCTGACAGGTACCTCTTTGAGTGCATCACCTGCTCTTGCAGGGCTTTCATATTCCTCAGCATGGTCAGTTGTCGCTGGAGGTAGACAATTGCATGACGCTGAAGGAGCTGCCTCCACGATGCAGTGCACCCCATTATCCTGGACAGAGATCATGCGAGAGGCTTTCTGTGACTTGACATCACTTTACTCGAAAAGCAGCAGAAGGCTTGGATCTGTTCAATTGCTCACAGGTTCTACGCAGCAGTGGAAAGGAAGGCCTGGAGCATGATAATAAACACAAGGAAGTTCTTTGCATGCATCTCCATTTGTGCGGTTCCAGTGTCTGTGAACTCTGCAGACCACACACCAAATGTTCTCGACAGCTTAAAGAGCTGGGTGGCTAACTGGCTACAATTGGCTGCATGCTGTGCATGAGCAACTTTTGGCCACTATTGGTTATTTAATTAAATTAATTAATTTATTTATTACCCTGCCCCTCCTACCAAAGGCAGCCCGGGGTGGCTTACAATATCACCATGTGTCTTTTGTGTTTGGGAATAGTCTGAAAGGTTAAAGCTATTCACAAGGGAGCAAGATTCAATAAGCACTCAAACTTGGAGGAGAGGGGAACCAACAAGGACTTGGGACTCACTAGAGGATAACCAGATTTACAAGAGCAAAAAGGGAAAATGGATTCTACTGAGGGAAAAGGGAATTGGCAAGGAATCAAGAGGCAAAGTACAAGGGACAAACTGTAAGCATTCCCACTAAGCAAGTATGGTAAGCAATCAGAAGGTACAAGGGAAGCCACACCTGGAAAAACACAAGGAAACGGGGACCAAAAAGTGGAATAAAAAAAACTAGACTAGCACCAGTATGAAAAGATGCAACTAGATAGCAGTAGCAAGGGAAGAGGGCTCAAGCAGCAACAGAAGAAAAGAAACAGATGCTCTTCCAACTTCCTGTTGCTCCCAGCATGCCTTGTATAAAGCTGGGAGCCAATCAGGAGGCTGAGAGTAAAACAAAGAAACACCCAATACCCTGTAAACCCTTTATTGCAGTAGCACAGGAGGTGGTGCAGGGGAAAAAGTAGACACACCCAGAGCCAGGAGTTCAAAACTGAGCCCTGACACTTACAGCACTGGACATGTGCTGAGTGAGAGCTGCTGTTGGTTATAGGCTGGCTGTAGGCTGACTTTTTTTTGCAAAGCTTATGCTGGGTGTGTGTGCATTGCTGCACCGGCACGGCCAATCCAGGTGGCTATTAAACTGCATAGACATTTCTGTCACAAGCATGTCAGTGCACACACCAATTCATCTAAAAATATTACAGATGTTAGCACCACGGAGCATACAATCTTTGAATTGGGGTGGCGGGCACTGGCTGTTAAGAAATGGGCAGGTAGGGGGATGGATTTGCAAGGCAGTGAAGGTCACTGTGCTCAGAATGTATGTGGGACAAGAGCTGCCCATTGGTTAAAAGCTACTCATATTTTCTTATTCTTTGAAAGCAAGTGCTTGCTTACAATGAGCATGAGGGGTCATAATGCCATAGAAAACTTGCTATGGGTTGTTTGCCCAGGCAAGCTCAATGACTTTGCCTTTCGTCTGTGGGTACTGTGGTGACCTGGGGTATGAGACCTAGAGACTCTGGGGGATGATGGATATCCTGACCTTTGTTGACATTTGAGTGAGGCCTGCTATACAGATAAAACTGCCAGACCCATCCTCCGAGCAAGTCTTATGTGCTCATAAGGTGGCACCTGCACACAATTGGATTCTATGTATGCACGATGGAGTGCAGACACTGTGCAACCCTTCTGTAGTTCCAAGTTCAGTAGTATGACCTCAGACGAGATGAGACAGTGGGATGCGAATGAGATTTGTGCGTGCCAAAAAGTAGGGCAGTCACTAATGGAGGCTGGAGTTTTGTATCATGCCCCTCTTTATCTTGGTCTGGAAATCAAAGTGCATTAGTTTAGTGACCCATCTGGCTATCCTCAGTGTTGCTTCACCTGAACCTTGGGTGGCAAACAGTGCTGAGAGAGGCTTGTGGTCAGGTCTTAAAATATTTAAAAGACTCATAAAACACAACAATTAAAACAGGACCAGGGAACATGATAAATACAATAAATAAGGGTGAAGGGGGATAAAATCCCCTCCTCCTAACAGCCAGGTTTTACAAATTTTCCAGAATGTTAAAAGGCTTGGGGCCAGGTGAGCTTTTTCTGGGAGGGAGTTCCAAAGGTGTGGCCTGGCCACCGAGAATACCCTCTCCCCCGCTTAACACGGGGGACCTCCAAGAAGGCACCCCCGGCAGACCAAAGAAGCCGCTCTGGGGCACGGAGAGCGAGGCGGTCCCTGAGGTACGAGGGGCCCAGACTGTGAAGGGCCTTATAGATCAATACCAGAACCTTGAACCTGACTCGGTTTGCTACTGGCAACCAGTGCAGAGTACGGAGCACAGGTGTTACGTGCTCCCGACGACCCGTCCCCGAAAGGAACCGGGCCGCCGCATTCTGCACTAGCTGCAGCCTCCGAACCAGGAACAAAGGCAGCCCCACGTAGAGCGCATTGCAGTAGTCCAGCCTCGAGGTGACGAAGGCATGGATGAGGGAGGCTAGGTCCGGGCCGGAGATGTACGGATGCAGCCTCTGCACCAGATACAACTGGCGGAAAGTGGCCTTCACCACTACCTCCACCTGTCACTCCAGGCGGAAATCTGCGTCCAATACCACCCCCAAACTCCGAACCTGCTGAGCTATAGGGAGGAGAACCCCCCAATCAGGGGGGCCGACACCTCCCTTGCTCTCCCCACCAACATCGCCTCCGTCTTATCGGGGTAGAGCTTCAGTCTGGTCTGCCACATCCATTCTGCCATGGCCTCCAGACACTGGGATAGCACAGAGACCACAGGGTCTGGGTCAGTTGAAAAAGAGAGGTACAGCTGAGTATCATCAGCATATTGGTGACACCGCACCCCGAATCCTCTCACGACCTCCCCCAAGGGCTGAATATATACATTGAATAACATTGGAGACAGAATGGAACCCTGCGGAATGCTGCAGGATAAAGCGCGGAGGTAAGATGTCTCAGCCCTCAGCACCATCTGCTGGCTTCTCCCCGAGAGAAATGAGCGGAACCATTCAAGAACAGTCCCATCCAGACCCCCCAGGTCACACAGCCATCTCAACAGCAGCCCATGGTCCATGGTGTCAAAAACGACTGAGTGATCTAGCAGGATGAGAAATGTCGAACATTCTGCATCCATCTCCTGGTGGAGATCGTCGACCAAGGCCACCAATGCCATTTCGGTGCCATAGCCAGGGCGGAGCCCATATTGAAAAGGGTCCAGGAAACCAATGCCATCTAGATGCGCCTGGAGCTGGATCACCACTGCCCGCTCAATAACCTTCCCTAAAAAGGGGAGGTTAGAGACAGGTCGGTAGCTGGCGAGTGCATCCACGTCCAAAGATGGTTTCTTCAGCAGGGGGTGCAGCACAGCCTCCTTGAGGCTGGGCAACAACCTCCCCTGCTGCAGGGACGCATTAACCACCCTCGCCAGCACTGTCCCCAATGTCTCCCTGGAGGCTTTCACCAACCAGGATGGGCACGGATCAAGTTCACAACAGGTGGCTCTCACAGACCCCAAGACATCCACCGCATTGGCTGGCGTCAGTTCCTGTAACTCCCCCCACAAAGATGGACCAGATGGGGCCTCCATCACCTCGCGCTCTCCACCTACTGCCCCTAATCCAGCATCAAAGTCACTCTGAATCTGAGCGATCTTTTCTGCGAAGTAGGTGACAAACTCCTCACAGCGGGCCTGGGACACGTCCCCATCCAGGCTGAGGGAGGCCGGACTAACCAGCCCCCGCACCACCCGAAACAGCTCCGTTGGGTCAAGACAGCACTCAAGTCATATTCAGAAACATCTGTTGCGACAATTGTTTGTCTCGCTGTATCTCAAAAGGACTGAGAGCTGGGCTCAGAAATGTCTTGTCAGGTCTTACAAAAACTGCTTCTGCACAACTTTCACCAGGTCTTGTTTTGGCAGGATGCCTTTCTGAGAGATAGCATGTCCCAAATATGTCACTGAATCTGTACAGAATTGACATTTTTTCTGTCTGACAGTAAGCCCATGTTGGCGAAGTTTTTCTAAAACTTTCTTTAGAATGGTATCATGTTCCACTTCATTTATATTTATTTATTTTCATTACTTATATACCACCGTACTCATTGTACAGCGACTTGGGGTGGTGCACAACCAACAAAACAATCAAATACAAAATACACAAATAAAAACAACTCTAAAACTCAGAATAAAATCAGCTTAATTCCTCCCTCCCCCATCCACCTCACTGAATGCCTGGCAAAAAAGCCAGGTCTTACATTGACTACGAAACATAGAAAGGTCCCGGGAAAGTCGGATCTCTACTGGGCGGGAGTTCCAGCGTCACAGTGCGGCCATTGAGAATGCCCTTTCAAATGTGGCCCCCCAGGAGACCCGGGGGACCTGTAGCAGGGTGCCCCCAGAAGACCGCAGGGGCCGATTGAGATCATGAGTGTGTGAGGCATTCCCGTAGATAGACCATAAAAATTTATCATCCTTACCATAAATTAAAATGTCATCTTCGAAGTATGTAACACCTCTCATTTCTCCAAAAGTCACATGAATCATTCTTTGGAACACAGATGCAGCAGAGGCCAATCCAAATGGCATTCGTTTGAATTGAAACAGACCCTCTGGAGTGATAAAGGCTGTGTACTTGCAGGAGCTCTCAACTAAGGGAGCTGGTGGTAGGGATCTGATAGTACAACATGTCTAAAGTTGTAAAGACATTAGTCTCCTGTAGTGAAAGATTGTGGAAGACCATTGTACGCTGGTGGAGTCAGGTAGTGGGCACTTATATTTTTTATTCGGCCTGTGTATGCTGTAGAATCCATCTTGTCTGACATGTGTCCTATGAATGCCTCTTTGGCAACTTTTTCTGTATCCCATGGTAACTGTTTTGCAGAATGCCAAGGCCAGTTAGAACTGTAATGTTTGGAAAGCCCTTATCAGCGGTTGGGCCTAATAACAAGAGAAGATTTCTTAATTGGAAGCTGAGAATGACTCAGGCTAAGGTAAAACACAGCTGCAATAGTTAAGTTTTGCACATGCGCAGTGTGTTTCATAGTGAGTTTGTGATGTTAATAAAAACAAAGGCACCGGAAACCCACGTTGGAACTTCACTGCTGGCCACTTCGCAGATGTGCTGAGGGGAGCAGCAGAACCTGGGGCCCACCTGGGGATCATCACGCAGCCATTGTTGGAGTTCCCCGGCAAGCACAAAGGGATGTGTGAGAAGTCTCTTTTACTTTCTGTATTCATTGGGGTTATTGTTTTAATCTTTATGCTTTATCTTTGTATTTACTAAAACAACTTTGTTTGGCACCCATTCATCTGAGTCATCACTGAACTGATCCAAAAGAACCTGCAATTTTAAGACACCTCCTTCAAAGTAAGCAGCATTTTATTTATGTTTGGTAGGGGATGACAATCAATAACAGTGTTAGAATTCATATCTCTCAGGTCTACATAATGCAGATGGTTCCATTTGGTTTCCAGGCAAGGACAATAGGGGAAACTTATTCTGGAAAGTCAACAGATTCAGTAATATTCTTTATGGGGATGGGTCACCAGGAGCACATTACACCGTTACTCCATTCAGGAGTAGCTATAGCAAGCAGGTAACTGCAGAACTAAAATTTCCATTGTTTCCAAGGAAGGGGAGGGTCTCCTGGAGTGAATAAGAAGAAAGGAGGTGTCTGGATGTGTGTTATGACAGTGCAGGGAGTTATAGGGAGATACAGGAACTTATACAACATTCAAACCTTACGTTGATATGCGGGAGAACCACTTTCGTGCAGTTAATCAGAAGCAGGAGGGATCATCCACCGCTCCTTCAGTCATGCGAGTGAGTCATCCTGCAAGTTCCCACATAAGGGTATTCCCATCTTCTTACCATCGTGAGCTCCCATATTGCGTCAAGACAGCCGCCGCCTCAGGTCTTGTGGTGCCTTTCTTCTATGCTTCCGGGTCTCAGATCAAGTGACTGGAACAGGAAGTAGATCTCCTTGTTGCTTCATGACTGTCAGGAGCCCACAGCACAAGCAGCCTCCATTCCCTCAGCAGTGGCCTTCTCCCCCCCACGCTCTGAAACTGCGGCCGGTCCAAACATCCCCATCCTGACACTGCTGATTGTTGCTGCCCCCACAGCATTTTGTCTTGCATCAGCAAGGTGTCCACAGTTGTTTGCAAATGGTAAGGGCTTGGTATCATAGGAGATGTCAGTGCTGAGATACTGTAAATATGTACTGCTTGTGCAGAAGCAATGTGGTAGTTAAATGTCATCCCCGGTGAAGCCTTGTCTCTTTAAACACAAGGAATGTTGTCAGCAATTTGGAGTGGGGAGTTCTGTGTGCAAAATGAGGAAAGGGCTTGTTAGCAAAGGTGATGTCAGTGTAAATATGTGCTGCTTGTGCAGGAACAATGTGTTGTTTCAAATCTCATCCCACCACGAGGTCTAATGTCATCCCTGGTGAAGACTTGCATTTTTAAACATAACGGATGTTTATCAGCCATTTGGAGGGAGCTTTGGCTAGTAGAAATCTGCAATCCCTTGAAAAAGGTTTGGAAACCCCCTACAATGTACATTAGGGGTTCCCAAACCTCTTCCCAGTCATGAGCACTAGAGTGATGTAAGCGACTTCTTGGGAGCTCTGCATAATTAACATGAAGGATTTGCATCAATATATACATAGTTTCCCCTCTGCTATTCTATTCATTTAAAGTAAATGGAAATTGAGATATTTAATAGTCATTTAATCCCACCTCACATTGACTATGAAGGATGGACTTTATCAAAGTGCACACGAGCACCATCGAAAGCTAGCTTGGAGAGCATTTTCACACATTGCATGAGAACTCTGGTACTGCATAGCACATGGTTGAGAATCTACAGTGCTCCACAAAGGGATAAACAAGTGACATCAGCCTATGAGGTGAGGCTGAAACAAGAGGTTGTTTTTGCATGCATACCGTCCTTGGAGGGGAGAAAGGGAACATTACACAAATGATTGTCTGCTGATTGCAAGCACAGTTAACCAGTTATGCTGTGGGTTAGACATAAGCATAGTATTTTATCAGCCGGTTGAAAGTAATTTGATGTAATGCATTGGACATTCCCATCATCCCTATTTTAACATTTGATCTTATCCATACATACACCATTCCTGTAAGAAGAAAAAACACCTGCTATGGCTCATGCACCTGACAGCAATCTTCTAGTTCATGCAGCCATGCTAATGGAGGAGATGCAAAATTGGCATGTGCATATGAAGAACCTGCTACAGGAGCTTCCAAGTGAACAAGAAAATACTTTTTTTCTTCTTCCTGAGTTAGGAATAGATGTAAATCACCTCATGGGTGGCAGTACAGAAACCAGGATATAGACCTCCTTTCAAGTACCGCTACTGTGATCTTTCAGAAATTAAAAAACATTAAAGAGGCCATGAAAGAAAAAATACAGTCACAGCACATCACCTACCTATAGGTTACTGCAACAATGCCACAGGAACGTGATGCGTGGTGTTGCCGTAAAAGCTCCAATTGGTGGGAGATGATTGTGTGTTCCTTGTGGAATGAGCAACAGTGGTTCAGCAACTTCAGAATGCCAGAAGCGGTGTTTAAAATGCTTGTGGATGAACTAAGACCCTACTTGCAGAGACAGGATATGCCAATGCGCAAAGCCCTTCCTGTTGAGCTCAGAGTAGCAATTGCTCTGTGGAAGATGGCCACACCGGAGGGATACAGATCTGTGGCTAATCATTTCGGGGTCAGCATATCCACAATGTGTAATCTGGTAAAGGAAGTATGTTTTACAATCAACACTGTTCTTCTACACCAAATAGTACAATTCAGGGACATGGGTGGTATAATTGCTGGATTTGAGGAACTTGGGTTTCTGCATTGTAGGGGTGCCATTGATGGTAGCCACATCCATATGGTAGGCCCCTCTGGGGACAATTATGCTTACTATAGTAGGAAAAGCTTTCCCCCCCATTGTGTTGCAGGCTGTTGTTAATGCAGATGGACTATTCATGGATGTGTTTGGGGGGGGGGGGGTTCATGGAAGTAGCCATGATTTCCATATCATGCACAGTTCACCTTTCTTTTAGAGGATGTATAGAGGCTGAATTAGACAAGACCTATTTATTTATTTATTTATCTATTTATTTATTTATTATAAAACTTGTATGCCACCCCCTCCTGCTAAAAGCATCTCAGGGCAGCTAACAACATGTTAAAACAAATTTAAATAAACAATCATCAACAATTAAAATCCAATAAAACAGTTCAACCCCCACCCCACCCTAACCCAACCATCCCACCCCATCTCTCTTAGGAAAAGCACAACGGAACAGCCAGGTCTTACATTGTCTGCGGAAAGACGGGAGGTCAGTGGTCAGGTGGACCTCCAGAAGGAGGGAGTTCCACAGCTGCGGTGCGGCCACAGAGAAGTCCCTCCTCGTGGTCGACACCCGAGAAACCTGGGGGACCTTGAGGAGGGCACCCCCTGCTGATCTCAGGGGCCGTTCCAGGACCTGGAGGGTGAGGCGATCCTGCAAGTAGGTAGGACCCAGGCCGTTTAGGGCTTTAAAAGGTCAATACCAACACCTTGAATTGGGCCTGGAAGACTATCGGCAGCAAGTGCAGAGACCAAAGCACTGGTGTAACGTGCTTGTGTCAGCCTGTCCCCGTTAGGAGATGAGCTGCCACATTCTGCACTAGCTGCAGTCTCCGAACCAGCACCAAGGGTAGCCCCATACATTACAGCAGTTCAGTCTTGAGGTAATAAAAACATGGACGATCGTGGCTAGATCCGAATCAGAGACATACGGCCTAAGCCAATGTACCAGATATAACTGGCAGCCCCCTTTGCCACAGCTGCCACCTGGACATCCAGGCGGAGCGGTGGATCCAGGAGCACCCCCAGACTCCGAACCTGAGATACCAGGGGAGGACGGACCCCATCAATGATGGCAGCCACCACTCCCTCAGCTGTCCCCATCACCTCTGTCTTGTTGGAATTTAATTTCAGGCAGCTCACCCTCATCCAATCCCCCACAGCTGCCAAACACCCCGACATGAGTCAGATGAGAATGAGAGATATAGCTGGGTGTCATCAGCATATTGATGATACCGTACGCCAAACTCCTTGAAAACCTACTCCAAAGGCTGCATATACACATTGAACAAGAGAGGGGACAAGATGGAACCCTGTGGGACCCCACGCGTGAGACCCCAGGGAAAAGATGAGAAATAATCCAGGACCACACGCTGAGTTCTCCCAGCCAGGAAAGAGCGGCACTATTCAAGAACAGTTCCGTCAATCCCTGCCTGGTTCACAGCCGAATCACAAACAATTCGTGGTCAACAGTATATATATATAAGTTTATTGTGTAGCCTAATAGGCTATTACAATTTACAAATTACAGTTTGTAATTTACAAAATTTCCAAGCTGTCAACAGGCGACATATTAAAACATCAGAGCATCTGCCTAAGCAAACAAATCATTAGACAATATTCACAGAATTTTCAGACAATTACAATCATATTAGGGACCTCCCCCCCAGTGGCCAAGAGTATCAACTTAAATCAGAAACACAGATCAAACAGGCACAGCTCCAATAACAACCTTTACTGGGCCTACTCACCGAGGCATCCTTACCCAACAGATCAACCCTTGGGTCTAAACCATGAGCCCCCACCCCACCCCTTATTTAAAGCACCTTCCACACAGTACAATACTCCCCTCCAGAGAGATCAATGACTCTATTTATTCTCATGCCATCAGTCCTGGCCAAATCAAGAGGGATATGAGGGCAGAAAAGGAAACCCTCACTGTTTTAAAATTGATTCTCTTGCGACCAAAACAGCAAAGGCAAATTTTGCCACTGCTCTAGTTGTGGCGTTATCATTAGAGTTCAACAGTCTACGCAGCAGCCAGACATTGGCTCTGGCATTTAATTCCGAGAGAATTTCTCCCAGATATTTTAGGCACATTCCCTCCAGAGTGGGGCATCTCAGTAAAATATGGGGTACTGTGTCTACTTCCCCCATATCACACAGCTGGCATACCCTCTGAACTTTAGGGATGCCCCCAAACCTTCCAGCCACCAGAGGTGAAGGGAAGGAATTGGTCCGAGGCTTAGAAAAGGCCATGCACCTTGCTGGATACTGCCAACCAAAGTGATAATTTGGTTCCAGCGATTGTGGATTATAGATTTCAGTCCTTGGTGCCACTGCCTGAGCAACCAGCAACGCCTGTTCCATCACCCAGATTGGTCATGGAGCCTCTGATGGACTAACTTCTTAAAAGCCTTTACCCCCCACCTCCCTCAGAACCTCATGCGAGAACCCCAAGCATGAGATTAATAGTTTTACTTGCGCCTGCCATGGATCCAGAAGTCCACATTTTAATGCCTTATTTAGGAGAGAGTTTTCCTCCGGGGGTACTGAAACTAATCTGGCCCAATAATTTATTGTTTGTTGTATTACAAGAACCTCAACAGGTTTTGAAGTTGTCTCAAGGCGGGAAATCACCTGGGGGGAGCCTTGTGGAATGTCCAAAATAGCAGCCAGAAACCCATTCTGGATGGGTTCCAGTTTGCTCAAATTTGATTTGATTTGATTTGATTCTTTTATCCCACTCTCTCCTGACAAGTCATCTCGAGGCATCTCACAAATCGATGCACTCTAAGCATGGACCCTACACAGAGGACCATGCTATCCAAAATCTAACAAGTCCTATGCAGAGGACATCAATATACATATACATATACATGATATTATCATCCCAAAAATACAACACCAAAAAAGAGATCCCCACATCCACAATTTCATATTACATATTAGTACCTTCACAGCTCCTCACTTTGGCTCCCGACACCCCAGGTCCAGCACGAGTATCTCCTTCTCTCCTCACCTGCTGCCACCAGGTGAGGCCACCTATTTCTATTTCCTCCTCCCCCTCACTGAGGGGAGATATTCTAACCAACTGTAACAAACAAATTCACAATCCCCCTACTATACGTTACCCCCTCCACCTCCACCGCAGGGCCCCGCCGAAGGGCACGGCCAAAGGGCAGGCCCCTTTGGACGTGCCCCTTTGGCACGTGCCTCTGGCACAGCCTCCGGCCACCCCCGATGAAATGGGGAGCAGGCCAGAAGTCTCTCGCCCACAGCCCCGCCCCCTCAAGGGTGGGGGGGAAAAAGAGCAGAGCAGCCCTCGCACCCCAGCTGGTCTCAATGGGTCCTCCCCCCCTGCGCCCAATACCAGCACAGCTGAAAAGTCTAGAGGGGGGGAGAGAAGCTGCTGGCCTCTGTGCCGATGCTGTCTCTGCAGCCGCCATCTGCGTCACCCAGGTCCCTGGCCGCCAATGAGTTGGTGTCTCCAGCTGGCCTCCGGCCGCCTCCGATGAAATGGGGAACAGACCGGACGTCTCTCGCCCACAGCCCCACCCCCTCAAGGGTGGGGGAAAAAAAGAGCAGAGCAGCCCTCACGCCCCAGCTGATCTCAATGGGTCCTCCCCCCCGCGCCCAATACCAGCACAGCTGAAAAGTCTAGAGGGGGGGAGAGAAGCAGCTGGCCTCTGTGCCAATGCTGTCTCTGCCGCCGCCATCTGCCTCACCTGGGTCCCCGGCCGCCAATGAGTTGGTGTCTCCAGCTGGCCTCCGGCCACCCCCGATGAAATGGGGAGCAGGCTGGAAGTCTATTGCCCGCAGCCCCGCCCCCTCAAGGGTGGGGGGGAAAAGAGCAGAGCAGCCCTCGCACCCCAGCCGGTCTCAATGGGTTCTCCCCCCCACGCCTAATAAGCAAAACACCATACCGGGGCTGCATATAGGGCCTGGGCAAGCACCTTGGCCCTAAACAAGGAGAGCGCTGGGAAAACCACCTGGCCACCCTGCCATAATTTTTTTTCAAAATGACCGCAGCTGTCTTCCTTGCCTGGGCCTTAACCTGATTAAAATGACCTTTCCAGGAGGCAGAGGCTGAGATAATTTATTTATTTTATTTATTTGTTCAATTTATACCCCGCCCCTCCTGAAAACAGCTCGGGGCAGCTTCCAACAATAAAAACAATACAATATATAAAACCATTTAAAACATATACAATATCAAATATTAAATATTAAAACAGGGGCCTGGGATATTTAAACCAAATAGGGTAGGGGAGATAAACCATTAACACCCCCCCTCCCCAAAGGCCTGGGCAAACAGCCAGGTTTTGCATCTTCGCCAAAATGTCAAGAGGCTTGGGTTCAGGTGGGCCTCCTCCGGAAGGGAGTTCCAAAGACGCAGCCCGGCCACCGAGAATTCCCTCTCCATTGTGGCCCCCCACTTAACACGGGGGACCTCCAAGAAGGCACCCCTGGCAGACCGAAGGAGCCGCTCTGGGGTGCGGAGAGCGAGGTGGTCCCTGAGTTATGAGGGGCCAAGACCATGAAGGGCTTTGTAGATCAGTACCAACACCTTGAACCTGGCTCGGCACGCTATCGGCAGCCAGTGCAGAGCCCGGAGCACAGGTGTTATGTGCTCCCGACAACCCATCCCCGAAAGGAGGCGGGCCGCTGCATTCTGCACTAGCTGCAGCCTCTGAACCAGGCATAAGGGAAGCCACTCGTAGAGTGCGCTACAGTAGTCCAGCCTCGAGGTGATGAAGGCATGGATGAGGGAGGCCAGGTCCGGGCCACAGACGAACGGACGAAGCCTCTGTACCAGATACAACTGGCGAAAGGCAGCCTTTGGGACTGCCTCCACCTGCCGCTGCAGATGGAGATCCGCGTCCAACACCACCCCCAGACTCCGGACCTGTTGAGCTATAGGAGGGTGGACCCCCCCATCAGGGGGGCCGATACCTCCTTCGCTCTCCCCACCACCATCACCTCCGTCTTATCGGGGTTGAGCTTCAGTCTGCTCTGCCACATCCATTCCGCCACGGCCTCCAAACACTGGGATAGCACCAAGATAGCAGGGTCTGGGTCCGTTGAAAAAGAGAGGTACAGCTGAGTATCATCAGCATATTGGTGACATCGCACCCCGAACACTCTCATGACTTCCCCCAAGGGCTGCATATAAACGTTAATAGTAACGGAGACAGAATAGAACCCTGTGGAACGCCGCATGATAAGGCGCGGGGGCAAGATGTCTCATCCCCCAGCACCACCCGCTGGCTTCTCCCCAAGAGGAATGAATGGAACCATTCAAGAACAGTCCCGTCCAGACCCCCCAGGTCACACAGCCGTCTCAACAGCAGCCCATGGTCCACGGTATCAAAAGCAGCCGAGAGATTTAGCAGGATGAGAAATGTTGAACATCCTGCATTCATCTCCCGACGGAGATCATCGACCAAGGCCACCAACGCCGTCTTGATGCCATAGCCAGGGCGGAACCCAGATTGAAACGGTCCAGGAAACCTATGCCATCAAGATGCGCCTGGAACTGGATTGCCACCGCCCGCTCAATAACCTTCCCTAAAAGGGAAAGGTTAGAGACAGGTCGGTAACTGGTGAGCGCATCCACATCCAAAGATGGTTTCTTCAGCAGGGGGCGCACCACAGCCTCCTTGAGACTGGGCGAAAACCTCCCCTGCTGCAAGGATGCGTTCACTACCCTCGCCAGCACCGTCCCCAATGTCTCCCTGGAGGCTTTCACCAGCCAGGACGGGCATGGATCAAGTTCGCAACAAGTGGTCCTCACAGACCCCAAGACATCCGCCGCATCGGCCGGCGTCACTTCCTGAAACTCCCCCCACAAAGATGGACCAGATGGGGCCTCCATCACCTCACGCTCCCTACCTACTGCCCCCAATCCCGCGGCAAAGTTGCTCTGAATTCGAGCGATCTTGTCTGCGAAGTAGGTGACAAATTCCTCACAGTGGGCCCGGGACAAGTCCCCGTCCAGGTGGAGTGAGGCCGGACTAACCAGCCCCGGTCCGCACCACCCGAAACAGCTTCGCCGGACGTGACTTCGCAGACGCTATGAGGACAGCAAGAAACTCCTTCCTCGCTGCCCTCACAGCCTCAACATAGGACCGCAGATGGGCCCTATGGAGAAGTCGGTTGGAGTCAGAGCGAGTACACTGCCAGCATCACTCCAGCCTCCTGCCTACTTGCTTCATACACCGCAGCCCCTCGGTAAACCAAGGGGCCCTGCGGTGACGAGACCGAGGTAGAGGGCGTCTCTGGACCACCCGGTCGATGGCCTCCTCCAGAAAGATGTTCCAACACTGGACCAGTTCATCGACAGAGTGACCGTCCAGGTCCAAGGTTAACTCCCTCAGGGCTTCCTGTAACTGCTGGGGTTCCATCAGCCTCTGAGGGCGAACCATCCTAACTGGTCCTGGGGTGCGCGGAGAGACTGGCCTGAAGGAGATAATGGTCCATCCATGACAAAGGCACTGCTGCAAACTCCTCCACAAACTGTCCCCCGCCTCAAGGCCAGAGCTGAAGATCAGGTCGAGGGTATGTCCCTCCATGTGGGTCGGGCAGATAACCTCCTGGGACAAATCCATGGTTGCCATGGCGGCTATGAATTCTCGCTCTGCCCCAACAAGGCCAGCATCGACATGAACGTTGAAGTCCCCCAGGACCAAGGTCCTAGAGGAGCCCAACACCACCTCCGAGGCCAGCTCTGCTAGAGCGATCAGGGATGCCGCTGGACAAGAGGGAGCCCGGTATACCAGCAGCACCCCTAGCCTGCCCCCAGCCAAATTGAACACCATGTGAAGGGCCTCAATGCCTGCAATCTCCTGAACTGGATACCTCCTAACAGGCCAGTCCTCTCTAAAAATAATCGCTACACCACCTCCCCGGCCAGCCGTGCAAGACTGATGCTGCACGGCATACCCGGCTGGAACGAGGTCAGCCAAAGTTGAACCGGCCAACTCATCCAGTCAGGTCTCCGTAATACATACGAGGTCCACGACCCCATCCAAGATTATATTCTGGATAATTGGGGCCTTGTTGACCACGGACCTCGCATTCAGGAACAGCAACCCCCCATGAGTGGACCTTGGACCTGGCTCCTCCTCCAGCTCCAGCGTGGGGTGGCAATCTGCACCTCCCTCAGGCACCTTAGTCCCCTAGGGGCACGAGCCATCCACGCCCCAGAACTACCCCTATAGCCGCCTCCTCCTCCCCGTCCACCACATCCTGGCCCCCAAAACCCAACTACTCGCCCTGTAGCCTTCCCCCCCTACAATTTCCCTGCTGCCACCAGGGTCAGTCACCGGGACCCAACCCCCCTCCCTCTAACCACCCCTCCTACACCCCACCCCTCCTCCCTAGTCCTGCACCACAAACCCCCACTAAAATATGTTCCCTGCTGCCCCTGCAGCCCCGAAGTGCCCCAAAGGGCCTCGCCCTTTGGCTCATGGCCTGAGGCTTGCAGCCTGCGGTGGAAGCCGCCGGTCGCTAGACTTTAAAGCCCCAGATGCTTCCGGGTGGGGGAGGGGACAAGCCGGCTTCTATGTTCCCCCCCTACCCCTCGGCACTCATGGCAGTCTTTTCTTCTTCCCCCCCACAGGTGGGACAGAGCGGAACAGTGGAGCCCAAGCAACGGCAGCAGCAGCGCACCCCCTCCCTGCCAGCAGCAGATGACAACAATGTGACAGGCAGGCACGGTAAGTAGATGGTAGAGTCCTGGCCAGGAGCCACCAGCCGCTGGGCTTTAAAGCCCTAGCTGCTTCCGGGTGGGGGAGGGGACAAGCCGACCCTCACTACCAGCTTCTACGTTCCCCCCCGGCACTCAGAGCAGTCTTTTCTTCTTCCCCCCCACAGGTGGGACAGAGCGGAGCAGTGGAGCCCAAGTAACGGCAGCAGCAGCACACCCCCTCCCTGCCGGCACCAGATGACAACAGTGCGACAGGCAGGCACGGTAAGTAGATGATGGAGTCTACTAATAACCCCCAAGTACTTGAAGCTCCTGACTTGTTCTATAACCCTCCCTTCCATGGACCAAATCTGAGATCTCTTCCTGGTCTTAGCACCCACCACTAAAATTTTGGATTTAGAATAGTTTACCGTCAGTGATTCCCTTACACAATACTTCCTGAACAGCTCTAGTTGTCTCTTGAAGCCAATCGCAGTTTGTGACAGAAGTATAGAGTCATCCGCATAAAGCATAACTGGTAAGCACCTTTGTGCCACGGTTGGGGCATGGGTATCTTGGGCGTTCATAAACTGTACCAGTTCCTTTAAATAAAGATTGAAAAGCCCCGGGGCCAATAAGCAACCCTGCCTGACCCCTCTTTGTACTGGAATTGAAGCAGATAGAGACCCATACTCATCCAGTCTAACCTGGAGTGAGTTATCCAGATGTAACTGGATTATCAGGAACAAAAGTCTTGGTTCTATGGACGTTCTTCTCAGCTTTATCCACAGTTGTTCCCTATTTATGGAGTCAAACGCTTTCTCCAGATCCATAAATCCCAAATACAACTTGCTCTTCCAGGTTACACATTTCTGAATCAGGGCCGATAGCAAGAGAACATGGTCAGATGTTGATCTACCTGCACAAAAACCAGCCTGCTCAGATTCAATTTGCCCCATCACTTCAATCCAAATTCTCAATTTCTCCAATAGGAACCTGGCATAGAGTTTGCCTATCACACTGAGCAGGCTGATTGGGCGATAGTTTGCTGGCAATTGGGGCTCTCCCTTTTTGAAAATGGGCACCAATATACTCTGAAGCCAAGAGACAGGAACTTGTCCTGTCTCATTAATCTCGGAGAAAAGGGGGGCCAGAAGGTCTGCCCACCAATCTGAGGAAGATTTCAACAGATGGGCCATAATTCCATCTGGGCCAGGGGCTTTACCCAGTTTTAAAGCCTGAATAAGTATCTTAATTTCATCAGGGGAAACTGGAGGCTAAGGATCAAATCTATTACAGGGCTCCATGACAATACCACAGCCATCCACTGGTGCAGCTGCATACAAAGCGCCATAAAAGAGTTCCCAGGTCTGCGTCGGGATTTGAGGAGTTGGTACAACACTCCCCACCCCCTTACTTAAAGAATGTATCAGAGACCAGAATTTCCTCATGTACTTCTTTAAAGCTGCCATATGCAGTGCCTGCCAAAGGGCTTTACTGTAGGCAGTCCTCTTTTGGATAAGCAGGCGTCTATACTGCCTCCTCACCACTTGAACCTGCTCATGGTGGTAGACCGATGGACACATCCCAAGTTTCTTCATTGGACTCCTAAGTTTAGATCTTACCTCCTGGCAGGTACCATCCCACCAGGAGGGGGGGCTCGTAGATCTACCATGACCCTTAGTCGTTAAGATTTCTCGAAAAGTTAGAGGGGTCAGCAACTGGAGAAGCTTATCGTACCTGACCAAGATGGAATGTTTGTCCAAACAAATTTGGGCATACAATACCTTGACCTCCTGCTGGTTAATTAGATCCTCAAACGTCTCAATCAGTTCATCAGGGCGCTTCCTACAGATTCTAGGCCTACCCTCATGATCCCCCTTAATACAGTCACCTGGACTGAGGTGATTCGCAGTCTTCCTACCAGCTTGTTTAAGTACCAGCAAGATCGGGAGGTGGACAGTATCTGATCTTAAAATCACCTCCATCCACCTGATGGAGTTAAAAACAGTATAAGATACCAGAAAATAGTCGACTACACTAGAGCCATTGGGCGTGTGAAGGGTAAAATTCCGCTCCAAATTGCCCGTGACCCATCCATTAACTACCCAAAGGTCAAGCTCATCCAGCAGCAGCTCCATTAGATCTTTCTTGAAACTCATGTAGTAGTCCTTGGAGACTCGGGGGGGAACTAGCAAGTCCCATCCGAGTTCATCCAAACCTGACTCGCCTCTAGGGCCCGCTGGATTGCCCAGCCTAGTGTTAAAATCTCCAGCCATATAGAGGGGAACCTCAGGGTAATTAGATAAAGTCTCAGTTAGTATACCTGACATTCCTAACCAAATAGATACTGAATAATAACTTGAGCCTAACGGGAGAACATAAACATTTCCCAGAAGAAACTTTGTACCATTTGAAAATGAACAATAGTATAAAGCAAAATTAGATTTGAACGTTCCTACTACCTTTATTTGAATGTTTAAATCTTCTGCTACCAACAAAGCCAAGCCCCTGCTAGGCCTTCCCCTTACAGGAGAGGGGGTAGCCCCCAAACTAAATGTTTTAAAACTACTCAAATGAATGTAATTTAAGTCCCACACCATCCAGGTCTCTTGCAGAAGAAGCAGGTCAAACTGACCCAAAAATAACAAAAAGTCAAAAACAAGGCATCGAGCCTTCCAACCCGCTATATTCCAGGACAGTATCGTAAAATCACCCTGAAAAAACCTTCCTAGTCAGACATCAGAGGGAGGGGCTTGGGTGGATGGTATCAATTGACTTAGATTTCTATTTGGGCTTGACACTGCAAGCAGAATTCCCATGGGGATCGTCTGTTGGATTGGATGTCGATGGAACTGGGGTCCCACTGTGGAGGGATCCACAATGGGCCTTGACCGTCATACCCAACTACCTCGGGACAGGATAAATTCCCATGGGAAGCCACCCACTGAGGCTTACCCTGGGCACAGGTCCAAACTGGTTCCTACCCTCAGGCTTGCCCCTCACGGACCCCCCCTGGGCGTACCGGCATTATCGGATTCAACCCGGTAAATCCGGTCCGGTTACCGGATACTGGATTTTTTTTACATTGCAGCCATTTAAATGAATGGCTGCAATGTAAGCAAAGCCCCACCAAAAAGTCAAAAAACCACAAAACCTCCCCGAGTCCAGGCTGCGTGGGTGGAAGGGGGGACACCCCCCACCCACCCTGCCCAGCCTGGATTTTTGTTAAAAAAAAGAGCCCACCCCCCAGCACCAGCGACCGCGGCGTCCCCGCAGCCGCCGGTAAGTATAGACCCGATCCCTGAAGTTCCCCGGAAGGCCTAGAGCGTCTCTGACGCCGGCAGTCACAGCCGGCGCTGAGGCCGCCGGATCACCCGCTGCCGCCGCCGCCGCACCTGGAGCTCCGCAAAGGTAAGCAAAGCACTCAACTTTAGTAGGGGTGATCCCTGGGGGGTTGGGGGGGTGTTAACTCCCCCCCAGGGATCGGGTCTATACTTGCGGGGACGCTGCGGTCCCTGGTGGGTGGGCTCTTTTTTTTAACAAAAATCCAGGCTGGGCAAGGTGGGTGGGGGGTGTCCCCCCTTCCACCCGCGCAGCCTGGGAGGGGGAGGGGGGAGGAATTAATTGTATTTCATTGATTTCAATGGGGACACAGTGCCCCATTGAAATCAATGAAATAAAACCGGTACCGGTATACCGGATTTAATCCGGGAATCCGGTTCCCGGGAATCCGGTTCTTTGAGACTGGTAAATCCGGTATCCGGTATTTACCCCGGGGTGCCACCCCTACTATTTACACTCTTTCCCTTGGCAAACTTATTGCCTCCCATGGATTCCAATATCATCTCTACACTGATGACACCCAACTCTATCTTTCTACCCCCTCTCTCTCCTCTTCTGTCCACTCACGCTTCGCCAACTGCCTCTTTGATATCTCCGCCTGGATGTCCCAACGTCAACTCAAGCTTAACATGGCCAAGACCGAACGCCTCATTTTTCCTCCCTTCCCTTCCTCTCCCTCTCACCTGACAATCTGCATCGATGGAGTCAACATCCATCCTGTTCTCCAAGCCCGTAGCTTCGGCTTCATCTTTGACACGCACCTCTCTTTTAAACCTTACATTGACTCTGTTGCCAAATCCTGCCGATTCGCCCTCCATAACATTGCTCGGATCCGCCCCTTTCTCTCTACCTCGTCGGCCAAAACCCTTGTTCATGCCATGGTTATCTCTCGCCTCCATTACTGCAACTTCCTCCTTGCTGGCCTCCCTCACTCTCACCTGTCCCCCCTTATCACAATCCAAAACTCTGCTGCCAAGGTCATTCACTCTGCCCGTCGCTTCGACCATGTGCAGCCTCTCCTCTTCTCTCTTCACTGGCTCCCCCCTTCCTGAATGTATCCTGTTTAAACTCCTGGTATTCACGTTTAAAACACTCCACAACCAAGCTCCCCCTTACCTCTCGGACCTAATCTCCCTACGCACTCCTGCACGCACTCTCCACTCTTCCTCTGTCCCCTCCCTCACTCTCCTTTGTTTCTCCTGCTCACCTAACCGCCTTCGACCCTTCTCCCTCGCTGCCCC
This sequence comes from Sphenodon punctatus, assembly GCA_003113815.1. NCBI lineage: Eukaryota > Metazoa > Chordata > Lepidosauria > Sphenodontia > Sphenodontidae > Sphenodon > Sphenodon punctatus. The sequence continues at coordinate 1,288,716 of QEPC01013677.1, forward strand.
CCATGCCTGGAACTCCCTCCCTGCCCACATCCGCCTTGCCCCCTCCCTCCACTCCTTCAAATTCCTCCTCAAGACCCACTTTTTCCTCGCCGCCTTTCCCAATGCCTGTTAGTCGTTCCCATATACTTACTCTCTGCCCTGCTCTGCAGACTGCTGCAACCAACCTGATTGTAACCAAGCTAAGCACATGCACCTGAGACTTCGCATCCGCTTGAATGTTTGTTTGTCTTCTCCCCTGTCTCTCCCACTGTCCCCTCTCCCTGTCTCCCCCTCCTTGTCTTTTAGATTGTAAGCCACAGGCAGGGACCGCATCTATTTCTATGTTCTGGACAGCGCCAGGCACATGGCTAGCACTATATAAATATTTATAATAAAATAATAATAATAACCTCCATGCTATATGCCCCGTGAAGCAAACTGCCCTCAGGAATCTCAGGTTGTTCCTGTTGGGTCTCCCTGGCCATTTTACTCTCTCCAGAGGGGGGACCATGCATAAAGTGCTCTTCCTCAGGCTGTACCAAAGAGCCTCCACTTGGGCGGAGGCCTTGCTGAGCTAGCACAGCCTCTCCTCTCAGGGGTGGCTGGAACACATACGATCTAAAAATACCCCTGCTTTCTAATACAGACCTTTGTGCCCAGATAGTCCTAATCAATGGGACTGTATGAAAGGTAACCATTATAGTCTGCCTACCCCTGGCCACTGACAATTGGTCTACTGAGACCAAATCATGTCTGGTAATTCTTGATCTCAGCAGGATTCTCAGATGTTCTGCAATGTTAAGTGTTGTTTCCCATCTTGGTTTAGGCCACCTACCCTCTGCGTACACTGTAAAGGATAACACATTAGGAATAGCTCGTAAGAGCCCTTCACCTTTCATCCAAACCAATGAAGAGGTTGGGAGGGGTTGGGCATATGGACCTAAATGGGATTGGGCCAGGTGCAGAGGCTTCTGGCCTTTACAGTCCCTCCCCTTATCTTGCGGCTCAGCTCCCTGAGCGCAAGTGGCCAGTTCCGGGCTGATTAGACAGGCATTTAGCGAATTCATGGCAACCTGCAAATTAGTTATCCGGGACAGACTGAAATTTAAAGTATCTGAAGTTAGTAAAAGATGATCTGCCAAAAAAGTCACCAACCTTCCCCCCTCTGGGAGGGTCGATGAACTTTGGCAGTTTATCCGAGAGTGGTTTTACCCAAGGGTTCTGTTGAGAACACCAAGTGGAGGTTTTCTGTGTTACTGGGGACTGGGAAATTTCCTTTCCACTTATCCCAGGATCCAGGGTGTCATGGGTTAAGTATGATCGTTCCGGCATCGCTATTTGGGAATGTGAGCGCAGGGGCCCGGCCTGATCAATTTTGTGCCTAGGAAAATAACTGTCTATTCTCCATTGTTTAGGTGAGTTTACCTTAGAGAAAACCGTCTCAAAGGAATCCCCCCTTGGGCGCTTACTATTAATCATTTGTTTCAGACCTATATTAACCTCAGCACCAGCACTACCTCCTTCCCTGCCCAGATCTTCCAAAGGCCCATCCACACCATCAGCCCACAGCCCTTTTGCCTCCCTAAATATTGGGGTCAGCAAATGGGATAAACAAGCCCCAATTCCACAGCCACCCCTGCCCTCCGTAGTTATCCCCAGACTTCAATAACTTCCCACCTAAGCCAGAGTTATCACTCCAGCATCCAAATTTGAGCAAAACCTTAACATTAAAAGGAAAAACCCACTCAGATAAGCCACAATGACTCAGCTGGAAATAATCTAAATCCTAAAAAAGGGTCAACCCCGCTACATGCTGGGGAGATCGTTTGACCTCCCCAACCACCACTGACCCACCTTTCAACTTGGTGGCAGATCCAATACAAGCAAAAGTTCGTGCCCACACTCTGGAGCACGCCGAAGGGCACCCCAAAGGGCTTGAGCCCCTTTTGCGTGCAGCCCTTTGGTGCGCAGCCTAGGAGCGCACCTATGGCTTGGCCGTAGGCTCAGCTGTGTCTTTTGATCCCCCGCAGGGCTGCAACTCTGCCCCCTCACCGGCACCAGGTCCCTGCTGTCAGGTGAGTTGTTTCTGCGGTTCGAGCAATGCAAACCCCGGGCTCTGGGAACTCGGCCGTAGGCTCAGCTGTGTCTTTTGATCCCCCGCAGGGCTGCAACTCCACCCCCTCACCTAAAAAAAAGGGAAGGTTAGAGACTAACTGATAGTTGGCCAGGGCGCCAACATCCAATGATGGTTTCTTAATCAGGGGCTGCACCACAGTCTCACTGAGACAGTCCGACACCCTTCCCTTCCCAAGGGAGGCATTGACAATCCCTGCCAGCAACGGCCCTAGTGTCTCCTGGCTAGCCTTAACCAGCTAGCATGGGCATGAATCTAATTTGCAATAGGTGGCTCAAACAGTCTCAAGAGCATCCCCCACATCCGAGGGTGACACATCCTGAAATTCATCCCACAAAATGGGACAAGACAGGGCTTGTACTGCCTCTGGCTCACCCACTGCTAAAACTGTTGCATCAAAACTGTGGTGGATTTAAGCAATTTTATCCACAAAAAAGTCCACAAACAAATCACAGTGGGCATTTGAGGACTCTAAATCCAGGCAGAGGGAGGCCAGACTGACCAGCCCCCTCATCACCTGGAAAAACTCGGCTGGGTGGAACTTAGCAACTGCAATGAGGGCAGCAAAGAAAGTTTTCTTTGCTGCCCACACCGCAATGGCGTAGGTATGTAACCAGACTCTATGCCACAATAGGTCAACTTCAGCACGCGAGTGACACCACCGTTGCTCTAATTGCCACCCTTCCTGCTTCATCCGCCGCAGCTCCTCCGTATACCACGGGGACAGGGGCGTAGCTAGCTTGGGATGGGCCCAGGGACAAGAAATGTTGGTGGACCCCCCTCTTTTTTCCTGCTGGTGGTGAAGCCACCAGATGGCCTAGGGACACCTCCCAGCTCGGCTGGCCTGGGGCTCTGGGCTGCTGTTGCTTGGGACTTACTTGCTCTCTGCAGAGTCTGCGGCATGCTGCTGGTGGCCTGCTGCTGGACCCATCTGTCTTCTGGGCCAGTGGTGAGCTGGTCCCATGGTGCACTCTGTCCCTCATGGATTGCTGTCCACATGCTGTGGCCAAGTGCAGCCAACAGCAGCAGTGCCATTGCTGCCCCAACCCACCCAACCAGCCCTGGAGGCCGGGGGCTAGGCGGGTGGTCTGGTCTGGGGCAGTCTGGGTTGGTTCGATGCGGGGAGCGCCGGAGCGGGAAGGTGTCCGGTGGCGGCTCCACTCACTCCGTCAGGCACCTTCCCGCTCGGGCTGGGCCTCCCTTGAGCCAGCCCTGCCTGGACTGGTTCTGGACTGGTAGAGAGGACTCCTCTTCTGCAACGCAGTGCTATGGGGGCGAGCCGAGCTGCAAGGCTTGTGAGTGTGACCTGGCCTGATGCAAACTGCTGCATGGGGCCCCTCCCTGCCCATGGTTGCAACATTAGGTCAGACCCAATGTTGCAACCACAGACATGGAGGGGGCCCACGTAGCAGCCAGAAGGACCCCCAGCCAGCTCAGGTGGCAATTTTAAAAGAAAAAGGGGGTGGGGGGGAAGGGTGGCTTAGCTACTTTGGATATTGGGCCCCCAGTCACTACGGGCTCAGGGACAAATATCCCTTTTGTCCAATGGTAGCTATGTCCCTGCACGGGGACCTGCATTGTCGGCGGTGCGGGAGTGGATGCTTGGGAGTCACAGGGTCTATGGCCTCCACCAACATGGAATTCCACATGGTCATGAGGTCATCGAGTGTGTGGCCATCGAGATCAGAGGAAACATTCCCTAAAGTGGTCTGGAACTGTTCAGGTTCCATAAGCTGTTGGGGGTGAACCATTCTAACTCATTCCACACTCTCCCGAGGGTCGACATGTGCCAGGATACCGGCCTGGAGGAGATAATGATCCATCCATGACAAGGGCACTGATGACACGTCCCCCACTAACGGATCCTCCGCCTCAAGGCCTGTGCAAAATATGATGTCCAGGATATGTCCTCCAACATGTGTGGGCCCACCATTCTCTGAGACAGGCCCATGGTTGCCATGGCAGCCATGAACTCACACTTTGCCCCACCACAACTGGCGTCGGCATGGATATTGAAGTCCCCCAGGACTACTAAGACCACCTCCGACACCAGCTCGGTCAGTGCGGGCAGGGAAACTGCTGTACAGGTGGGTGCCCGGTATATCAACAGTATCCCTACTCTGTCTCTGGCCAAATCCAACACCAGATGAAGGCCCTCTATACCCATGATAGTTTGCACAGGAAATCTTCTCATGGACAGTGTATCCTTTAAAACAATGGCTAGTTGTGGCTGATGCTGTACAGAGTACCCAGCCGGAACAAGGTCAGCCAATATAGGCCCCAACTCAGTGTCCAGTCATGTCTCCGTAACACATGCTAGGTTGGCCACCTGGTTCAGGATAATCTCCTGGACCTTAGTTGACTTATTGGCTACCGACCTTGCATTTACCAGCAACAGACTAAGGCTGGGGGCCCTCTGATTCCCAATGACCTCACCATCTGCCTGGGGGCCATTGAGCAGGACAGGAATATAACATCTGTCCTGCCTCAAATATCTAATTCACCTCCCAGAGGGAACATAGTTCCCCCAGCCTACCACGACCCCTATGGCCACCGGTCCACCCCCCACCAGGAGAACATCCCGTCAGCCCCCCAAGGGAGATCCCCACCCACCAATACACCCCTACCCACCTCTTGCATAGGAGGGTAACACCCCCCTCCCCAAAGGGCTGCACCCCTCCCTCACACCAAGGGGGCTAGCCCCTCCTCCTTAACCCAGTCCCCTCACCCCCACCTCACACACCCCCTACCATCCTCTATCACAGGACGGTAACCTCCTCCCCAAAGGGCTGAACTCCCTCCCTCACACCAAGGGGGCTATCCCCTCCCCCCAACCCAGTCCCCTCACCCACACAAAACAAGCAAGTCATCCCACAGCACCACCCCTTTGCCCTAAAACAAATATACCCCTCACCCACTGTTAGTAACCTCCTGGCCCTCCGGATCCTGCTAAGGGTCATGCCTAAGGGCCCTTTACGTGGCCCTTAGGTGCGTTGCCTGCAGTGCTGCCAGGCAGCAGATCATTTTTGGCTGTGCTGGGCTTGAAGTCCGGTCATGCACCCTGGCCCCGCCCTGGAGGAGGGGGTAGATGGTATGTGGGGCCAGGCAATGTTGCAAGTCCTGGGAGGGGGAAAGACCCCCGGCACAGCCTGGATCCATCTCTGCAGTGGTGGCAGCAGTATCAGGTGGGTCAGCATTGGCATCAGATCCCTCAAGGCCAGGCAGCAGGCCACTTTTGGCCATGCCAGAAGTCAGGTCATGTACCCTGGCCCCATCCCCCTCCTCCAACAGGGGGAGGGGGTATATGGTACCTGGGACCAGGTGACAGTGTAAGTCCTGTGAGGGGGCAAGACCCCCAGCACAGCCCCTGAACAGGCTGGATCCATCCCTGGCAGTGGCAGTATCAGCAGCAGGTGGGTCAGTGTTGGCTCCCTCAGGGTCAGGCTGCAGGTCGTTTTTGGCCATGCTGGGCCAGAAGTCCGGCCGTGCGCCCTGGCCCCTCCTCCATTCTCCAACAGGGGGAGGGGGTAGATGGTATCTGGGGCTGGGTGATGGTGCAAGTCTTGGGAGGGGGCAAGACCCCCGGCACAGCCTGGATCCATCCCTGGTAGTGGTGGCAGCAGCAGCTGGTGGGTCAACGACATCAGCAGCGTCAGCTCCATCAGGGTCGGGAAGCAGGCCGCTTTTGGCCATGGCAGATGTCTGGCCGCGTGCCCTGGGCTCTGCTCCCCTCCTCCAACAGGGGGAGGGGGTAGATGGTACCTGGGACGGGTGACGGTGCAAGTCCTCGGAGGGCATGAGACCCCTGTTACAGTCCCTGGACAGGCCGGATCCATCCCTGGCAGTGACAGGTGGGTCAGTGTCATCAGCGTCAGCTCCCTCAGGGTCGGACAGCAGGCCACTTTTGGCTGCACCAGGCCAGAAGCCCAGTCGTGCACCCTGTCCCCTCCCCCTTCCTCCAACAGGGGGAGGGGGTAGATGGTACCTGGGGCTGGGTGGTGGTGCAAGTCCTGGGAGGGGTTGAGACCCCAGGCACAGCCCCTGGACAGGTTGTATCCATCTTTGGCAGTGGTGGCAGCAGCAGGTGCATCAGAGTTGGTGTCAGCTCCCTCAGGGCTGGGCAGCAGGCTGCTTTTGGCCACGCCAGGCTGGAAATCCGGCCATGCATCCTGGCCCCACCCCCCTCCACCAACAGGGGGACGGGGTAGATGGTACCTGGGTCCGGGCAATGTGAAAATCCTGGGAGGGGGGCAAGACCCCCAGCACAGCCCCTAGACAGGCTAGATCCATCTCTAGCAGCAGCAGCAGCAAGTGGGTCAGTGTTGGCGTCAGCTATTGCTGAGATAGAGGGCGTTAGTGTGACTCCTGTAATAATAGGAGATCCTGCTTATCCTATCTTGCCTTGGTTAATGAAAGCATACCCTCATAGCAATGATCCAGTGAAAGAGTGATTCAATACCATGCTCGCACAGGCACATCAGATGGTTGAATGATCCTTCGGTAGATTAAAAGCAAGATAGAGAAGTCTGGGTCAAACTGTTGAGATGAAACCTGCGAATGTGGCATCTGTGGCTGTAACATGCTGCATTATGCACAATATCTGTGAAACTAGAGGTGCCGCCCTATCATGGGGTCCACCTGAGTTTGAGGATGGGCCAGAATGTCCTGATATGCCATTACCAGCAGCAGGAAAGATACCACGTGCTGTGAAGAGGAAGGGGGACGAATTGCACGATGCTTACTGTACCTTTATCAAGCGCCTACGTGCACCTCAATGTAACATGCCATAGCTAGATGGTCGTTAAAGATGATAGTTGCAACTGTAACACACATTTCCTTTTAAAATCAGAAATTATAACTGTCCACATTCTCTGGTTTCATTTCAACATGCCTTTAAAAGGAAACACTTAATTGATTAATTTTACATTAAAAATGTAAAAGTTGTACAGTTTTTGTATGTAAGCCTGTAGTATAATTTGAATTGCATTGTTTTAACATGGGTTAATCAGTCAAAGGATACAGAAAATGCAACTGACACTATTTCTGAGTAGAAAAGTTACGTGTGACAATGGGCATTTTTACACACACGTTGAAGTTCCTGATTTTTCAATCTTCTGGGTTTACAAGTCCACAAGTAAGTTCCGGATTAATTTTTCACACACACACTGCCCTGAGGCAGTTCCTGGCTGCACTCTTCACACAAACACTGCCCTGAGGCAGCATAAAGTAGCCACAGATGTAGATGTGACAGGCTGCCATGGAAACCAAGTGACCACAGCTGCCTGGAGCGAAGCAGTTTACCAGGAGAAGTTTTACACACAAAGGTTCTGGGAGAAGTTCTATGTACAAGTTCAAAGATCCGGATGTTTAAGATCTGGGCGAGTGATTTAGACACACAAAGCTCAGGATGTAACAGCAAACATCCAGGAGAAATGTGTGTGTAAAAACACACATTGTAAATACTTGTTTTTGCTATGAAGGTGTCATCAACTGTGTTAGTTTTTTCAAGAGTACTTACATTTCAGTCACAATCATAGTTTCACCTGCTGCATTTATTGTTACAGGTTACATTACACTTAAGAAATAAAGTTTTATTCACTGTGGTACAAGACTGATCTGCTTCACTGATATGCAACATTTTGTTAGTGTCACACAAATGTCTTGGAAAGAAATGTCAATGTAAGTACAGTAAGTGTATAGTAATTTACACTACTTAGTTTTATAGTATATACTATATATTGTATATACTATATATACAAAATATATAGTATATATACACATACTATATATATATATTTATATAGAATATGTATATATTATTTATTATATAGTATATAGTAGTGCTGTGTATAGTAAACAAAACACTGCATAGCAAGCTGTACTCAGTATTCAGCGAGCAATCGTATATCAGTTTTTCAGTAAACTTACCATATACAAATGTATATGATAAATTTCTTGAACATATTAATTATGTATTTTTAGACATTTAATTATTTGGATTTTGGAAATATGGCTCAATTAGCCAGATTTGCAGCAATGGACCCCGCTGCCGCCTTGTGCGCAGCGGGGACAGATTTGTGCCCGCCCCATCAGGGGAATAACGGCACACGTGCGGGGGCGGGAAGCCGCCCAAGACTGCTCAGGCAGGGCGATCCCTTGCATGCTGCAACGAGCCCGTTGCAGCATGCAAAGGGAAAGAGGCGCGAAAATGCGCCGAGCTGATTGGCTCATGGGAGCCACGTGGTTGGGAAGGCGCGCGAGCCGAGGCATTCGGCCGCAAGCAGCGCCAGAAGCAGGATGCTCGTTGGGGGCTGTGAGAGGCTGGGAGGCCTTTAGGGAGCGGCGCGGAGCTGAGCGGGCGGCCGGGATCGGCTAGCAAGGGAGTACCGGGCGTTGCGAGCCAAAGGGGGGGGGATTAAAAAAGCGGAGGGTTTTTTCGGCCGGGGGCACAGTGGGATCGGGTGGAAGGGGGAGAGGACTCTCATCACCCCCCCCTTTTTTCTTTGTGCAAGTGCCTGTTGGTACTGTGGGCGAGCACCGGGTGGGGTGCAGGGGACCCCCCCC
>QEPC01013677.1:1322129-1362528 GCA_003113815.1 Sphenodon punctatus
CTGCAGTACAAAGAGAGACACACAGACAGTACAGTAGCATTGCACTAGCAGCAGTCTCAGCAGCACTGCAGCTCAGCGTCTCAGCTCTGTTGTTGGGATGGTGTGGTGCTTCCTGCGTACTGCCTTGTTCAGGTTCCGGAGGTCCAGGCATACCCACAGTTTCCCATTATTATTCTTCATGATGAGACTGCTGACCCAGTCTGTGGGTCCCTTTGACTATGGATATTATTCCTGTATTTTCAGTCTGAATTTTCAATCTGTCTTTCAGTCTGAGAAGGGTATATTTCAGAATCTGTGCACAACTGGGACTATCTGGGGATCTGTGTGGATGTGATGCTTTTACTGGTGCCTGCTACTAGTCTGCATAACTGGGGAAATAAGATACAAGGACCTGCTGGAGTCCTGCTGTTTGCTCATGCTGCCTACCATTCCCAAGGAAACAAGTTAAAGGCAGAGTCTCCTTTCCAGTCTAGTGATCCTTCTCATACCACATTCACACCTTACGCTGAATCCCACAAGCTTAAAGATTGCTGCATCAATCAAGGTGTTGCAAGCGGTCTCACGCACGTCATTGCCGATGCACCAAAGAAGACGGGACACAAGCGCTGGGTTTTAACGGCCACACTCTTTATTCAAATCAGAATTACAATTCACCAATGCGTGGGGGGAAATCACCTAGTGCGATGTGGGTCCAGTACTTGAACTTGACATTGTAACAGTAACCCAACAAACCAGGGGTGGTTTCGATGTACCCTCGATTACCACCCCAACCGTGAACATTACGTTTCCCCCCTCTCAGTGGCCCCAGCCACAGGTGAGAGGGACCCAATCATTTGATTGCAAGTAAGGATAAAGGTGCCTACAGATGGGGGACCATACTTGTCCCTACCACCCTCGCTCGACACCCCTCCCAGGGAGGCTGCCCCGTTGCTTGCCATACCCTGCTTTTCCGGTGGGTAGGGTGGGCCTCCCCATCTCTTAAGGAGATGACTCTTACTTATGATCACTCTAACCTAATCTAACTTACTGTACTGGACCCCTGCCACTAAGGGGTCGCCGGGGTACCCGGATGAGCCCAACCCCCACCCCACACCTATAACTTATCTAAAACAGAAACCAGTGCCCTTTTCAGGGCCTCCAAGTACAGCTCATTACCATCTGGTGATAGGTGAATGCTGTTTCACGTATACAGTGCCGGGCATCTGTGCGTCAGAGCCCGGGTATCTATTCGCTCACCACCCAAATGGGTAAGCCATCTACCCACATCCCGATTGATCATCTTTTGGGTCTTGTTGATCTTTTGGGGATGTACCCCGCTGCCCCAAGACGTTCGCTCAACCAGGTCGGTCCATATGAGTATAGCTGCAGGGAAAAGTTTTTTAATTTCCCATAGATCAAATTTAATGTTCTTAATCAGCTGAACTCCCATCAGGTGGGGGATGTCATTCTCACCTAGATGTATGACAAGGACATCGGGCTTGGGGGACAGGCAGGATGGTGACTCCATCAATAGTTATTGACAGTGAGGAAGGAGAGGAAGGATGAGGGGGGAAGATAAGGAGTTCAGTTTTAGCCATGTTGAGTTTGAGTTGACGTTGAGACATCCAGGTAGAGATGTCAGAGAGACAGTTGATGAGACGAGCTTGAACAGAGGGAGAGAGAGAAGGAGTAGAGAGATAGAGTTGAGTGTCATCAGCATAGAGGTGGTATTGGAAGCCATGGGAGGCAATGAGTTTGCCTAAGGATGAGGTATAGATCGAGAAGAGGAGAGGGCCAAGAACAGAGCCTTGAGGAACACCAACTGAGAGGGGGAAGGAGGAGGAGGCGGAGTTGGAGAGAGACACATTAAAGGAGCGGTCAGAGAGGTAGGAGGAGAACCAGTTATGGACAGAGCCACAAAAGCCAAGGGAGTGAAGGGAATCCAGCAAGAGTGAGTGGTCAACAGTATCGAAGGCAGCAGAGAGATCAAGGAGGACAAGAATGGAATAGAGACGTTTAGATTTAGCCACCAGAAGATCGTTGGTGATCTTAGCGAGAGCAGTTTCAGTAGAATGAAGGGGGCGGAAGCCAGATTGGAGGGGGTCAAGGGAGGAGTTGGAGGATAGGAAGTCAAGGCAGCGGGAGTAGACAACACGTTCAAGCAGCTTGGAAGCAAAAGGAAGGAGTGAGACAGGACGATAGCTAGAAGGGTCAGAGGGGTCAAGAGTGGACTTTTTGAGAATAGGAGAGACTGTGGCATGTTTGAAGGCAGAAGGGAAAGAGCCAGTAGAGAGGGAGAGGTTGATGATGTGCAGGAAGGAAGGGGCGACAGTGGGAGTAATGGAGGTGAGGAGGCGGGAAGGAATGGGATCAAGGGGGCAAGTGGAAGGGTTGGAGGAGGAGAGCAGAGAGGAGATTTCCTTAAGGGAGGCAGGGGAGAAGGAGGACATGAGAGAAGGAGGGGGAGGAGGGAGAGGGGTGGGAGTGGGAAGAGAGGAGTGGGAAGCGATGTCGAGGCGGATCTTGTCTATCTTGGAGGTGAAGAAGGAGGCAAGATCCTGAGCAGAAAGGGAAGAAGGAGGGGGAGGACAGGGAGGCTTGAGGAGGGAGTCAAAGGTAGAGAACAGGCGGCGAGGGTCCCGAGAACAGGACTCAATGCGGGAGGCATAGTAGTGTTGTCTAGCAAGGGAGATAGCAGAAGTAAGGGTGGAGAGACAGAATTTGAAGTGAAGGAAGTCAGCGTGAGAATGGGATTTGCGCCAGAGTCGTTCAGCAGCACGAGTGCAAGAACGGAGGTGGCGGATACTAGGGGTGAGCCAAGGACGGGGGTTGTGGGAGAAGGCAGGGCGGGAAGAGAGAGGGGCATGGGAGTCAAGTGTGGAGGAGAGAGAGGCGTTGAGAGCAGAGACAGCGGAGTCAGGGGAGGAGGAAGAGAAGACTGTAGGAAGAAGGGGAGAGAGAGAGGAGGCAAAGTCTAAGCTGCCTAGCAGGCAAGAAAAGTTTCACCATTGTTGATGAAAGAGATGGCTGCTGGCAGATAAAACTGGATGAAAAATCTTCACGTTTCTGTGTATTGAATACCTGCTGGGGGAAAATATAAATCTAATGGCTTACCATTTGGAATTAAGTTTGCCACTGAAGTCTTAAACAAAAAAATGAAGAAACTTTTGGCCACATAGCAGAAGTGAATATAAAAGCAGATGATATGATCAGAGCTGCAGAGACAACAGAACAGCATGACCAAATCCTACGTCAGGTCATGGAAATGGCATGTGCTAAGAATATCAGGTTCAGCAAAGAGAAGATTCAATTTAAAGTACCTTCTGTGAAATATATGGGTCACATAGTGACTGCCTGTAGCAGGGCCTCACTTACTAGTGGGTGAGTGTTTCCATGATCAAGCCTCAAGAAGGCTGACACTCGAAGGTTACAAGTCCAAACTCAGTTTATTCTGAACATATAGCCAGGTACCAAACCTCTGGCCAGTTTATGGTCCACACAATAGAGCCTAGCCCCAACCACAGTCCCTGGCTAGCTCCTTGCCAACTCATTCCTTGGCTCTTCATATCAGGCTTCTCACTTCAAGTCCTTCTGGGTCAGCATTCATCCAGGCAGCTGCTGGCAGAGATATACACTCCACAACAGTGAGGAGCAGACTGTCCTTCCTGGGGCTGGCTTCCTTTTATGCTCAAGGCCATGCCCCAAACACATCAACTTCTGCTTCCTGTTTGGCAGCCATCTTAGGTAGCCCACATGGCAGGCGCCATTTTGTGGCACAGCCCTGCCACACTGCCCAAGGTGTTTGGGTTGATGAGGACAAAGCCAGAGCCATCCAGGACATGGCCCACCTGCAAGACAGACAAGACACAGTACATTCCAAGAGTAACGGAGCTGACTGCACCTTTGAGAAACCTGGTGAAGAAGGATGTGCTGTTTCAATGGATGCCGGAGCACCAAAATACCTTTGATGCAGTAAAGCAACAGCTGTGTCAGGCACCTGTACTTCAGTATTTTGATGCGCCAAACCAGTAGTTGTTCAAGATGAAGCTGCAATGGATGGCTTGGGAGCTTGCTTAATACAAGAGAATAGGCCAATGTCTTTATGCTTCAAGAGCACTTGGCGCATCAGACCAAGCCTATGCACAGATTGAGAAAACTCCATGCAGTTCTGTATGCTATGATTCAAACCTATTGAAGAGGTATCTAGTCCCAGTTCCCTATAACAAACTTGGGGTTAATGTATTACTTTTTTCTTTGCTTTTATCTTGTTTTGGTGCATCATAGTACTCCTGATTGTGTAGGGATAGATATTTTAAGATAGTATTATGGACATCAGATATGAAGTTTTGCTTTTAGTTTTTATGGGGTTGGTTCTCTAATGTATTGTCCTTTTCTTACCCACAACATGTATTGGTGCATTATAGTACCCTTGATTGTGGCTAGATATTTATTTAAAGGTAATACTATAGATATTACATGTGAAGTCTTGTTTTTAGTTTTAATCCTTATTTTCATATTTTTTTTGTACTTGATTTTCATACAGTAAAAACCATATGGTTAAGCTGTAATAAAGATTGAATTGAATCTGTATGCTAAGAAAAAGTTTCACCAATAAGGAGAAGAAGGAGACGGGTAGGGTGGGGAGGGGGTGTGAGTTGTGGGGAGATGGGTTATTTATATTATACTATAATGTTTTAGTGATGTTTTGTATTATTTGATATTGTGAGCTGCCTGAGGCAGGAGGGGCGGGATATTAAGTATTTTAAATAAATAAATAAATAAATAAATAAAATAAAATAAACCTGTTCGGCAAAATGGTCCTTGTTCAGACTGATCACAAGTCTCTGGAAGCGATTTTAAAGAAACCTATAGGCAGTGCCTCAGCTTGCCTGCAACGAATGCTCCTACAACTCCAGAAGTATGATCCTGTTGTAGAACATACCCCTGGCACGTTGATATACCTTGCAGATACATTTTCAAGAGCTACTGTAGATCCTTAATGAATGGGACTGAATAAAACAGCTACCCTTCAGGAAGCCACTGAAGGAGATCTCCAGCTCTAAGCAGTGATAGCACTAATAAAGAAGGGATGGTCAGAACACTTCAGAGATGTCCCTCCTGCTGCAAAACCTTTCTGGCCAATGAAGGATCTTCCGCATTGTCAAGACGATATCCTTTATATGGGAGAAAGGGTAGTCATCCCCGAGCCTCAGAAAAAGGAAATATGCTACATGAGGCTCACCAGGGCATGCAGAGGACCAGAGCCAGAAGAGCAAAAGCAATAATATACTGGCCTGGCATGTCCAGAGACATTGAGAAGCTGGTAGAAAGCAGTTCTCTGTGCACATGACATAGATGCAGCAATCAAAAGGTGCCTCTGAGGCCCCACAAGATACCAGGGAGAAACTGGGCATTGACTTATTTGAGTGTTGATCTTGCCCATTCCTGCTTGTAGCTGATCACTTTTCAAGGTATCCAGAAGTACTAAGCCTCCCAGACAAGACAGCCAGAACAGTGATTGCCAAGCTCAAGGCTGTGTTTGCTCACATGATTGTAAGGCTGGTGACCATGTAAGTGACCATGTCCCATTTGCAAGCCTGACGTTCTGACTGTTTGCATGGGAGTGGGGATTTGAGCAATGTCTGAGCAGCCAGGCTACACACAGTCTAATGGAATGGCAGGAAGAGCAATATAGTCTGTGAAATCCCTGCCCAAGAAAGCACTGAAGCAGTGGATTCAGGAACAGACCCATGCTTAGCCTTGATGGAATATCGCAAAACACCAGTGACTGGCATGCCATACTCTCCAGCACAAATACTAATGGGGAGGATGCTCAGAGGAAGACTCCCAGTGATGACAAACTTGCTAAAGCCTAAGACTCCCAGGAAGGTGAAGGAAGGTCTGCAGAAGGTACAGGACACACACAAATGGTTCTATGACCACATTGCAAAGCCATTCAAGGAGCTGAGGGAAGGAGATAAGTGCTGGATGGATGTTTCTGTTGGGGAGAAAAGATGTGAGCAACCCTGCTCATACCAAATGGCGACTCCAGAAGGAAACAGATGCCGCTGAAATCAGAGGCACTTGAAAAAGCCAGGTGGGATATCAAAGGAATGTGCGAGAGTGGAACCTGAGCAGGATGAGTCCAGTGCCACAGCAGAAGGAGAGCAATTGAGAGAACCTGGGAATACAGCTAAAGCAGAAGCTGCTGAACACAATAACAGTTGGTCACTAGAGGTGATGACCCAGCTGAGGCAGAGACTCCAGTGACCCAATCAACATCCCACGGAAGAACTATTCATCTGCCAGTGAGATTGCGGGACTATGTGCTTTAAGTGGTTGGTGGTAACAACCACTCCCAACGGTGACCTCTGACTCCACCCTATACTTTGCCATCCAATATTGATTAGTCAGTTGTAGTTTCTCTTTATCTCTTTTAATTAGTTACAATGTTCTACATATGTATATAGATTTCGGTTTTTGATTTATGAAGGGAAGATGTGGTGGACTGACCCTTTTAAGGGGAACCAGGAAATGCTGTTGAAACCGGCTGTATGCTGCCAGGGGCTTCAGTGCTTCTTAATAAGGACTGATAAAATGGAGCCTTGTGGAGTCTGTGTTCACTGTCTCTAGTGACCCTAGAGACATTACAGTCGGTCGGGATACTGAGAAGAGGGAGGTGATGGGCAGAGCATGGTGGGAAAGAATGCCTGCACATGTATTAGGCTTGTTGGGCTAAACCTGTGAGTGAGGGGCCAAGTGAGGGCTGCTGAAATGCACAAGAAATATACACAGGGGCTGCCTGTTTATTATGCTCTACACCAGGGGTGGGGGACCTTTTCTGTCCTGGGGATCACATTGAATATTAGTATGAGCTCCGATGGCCACATAGAGGTTGGGGGCGGGGTGCTTAATGGGTTTATTCAAGAAAAGGAGGGCCTAGATCATGGATCTGTCCCCTACCCTTGTGTGCCTGCCCTCTTCTCTGCTCCATTATCATGAGCTCAGTTTTTCAGTATTTGGGGTAGAGAATGAATTCAGGGGCCAGATCCAGGCACTGGAAAGGGACCACATAAAATCTTGTCGAGGGCCGCATTTGGCCCCCGCGCCTGAGGTTCCCCACCCCTGCTCTACACACTAAACATGTGAGTGGGGGCTGGATGGGCTAAACCTGGACTCCAGGGGGCATCATCTCATTTGTTAACTTCCAATAATAAGAAAAGGCCCTTATTTCATTGCTTATGTATTTACAGGGAGTTAAGGGAATATAAAGAAACTGAGTTTGTACTTAAGCCGCTTAAGCATTCCTGTTTCCCCATTGCAAAATACTTTGCAGCACAAACGTACCAAACACAGCAAAATCTTCAGGGGGATGTTGCCACTGGGGAAATCCTCTTGGCACAGGAGAAGGGCTAATAACCTTGTATGTTTCCTTGGCACCGTTTGTTCCAACAGGCAGGACATTGGGCACCTTCAGTGCTACAACCAGGCTCTGTGGTAGATAAGGTGGCCATACCTCCCCTTTAAAAGAGGACATGAAAAATACATGGTGCAGGGCTTCACTGGAACCAATGCAGGCCTGCAACATGTATTTTTCATAAGTGTCCTCTTTTAAAGGGGAGGTATGACTACCCTAGTGGTAGGTGGGCAACACAGCTGGGCTCTGGGGAATGCCCTCAGTCTGGGATAGTAGGACCAAATTTCTGTTCTTCTTGGAAGTGTCTTCCATAGCTCTAGGGAGCAGATGAAATTGATCTTTAAGGAGGTCTCAGAAAGGGCAAAACGGAAACCAGTTTTGTGTCCCTAGGGGTACATTCATTCAGATATTACAGTGATGGGAGTCCTCATAAGAACCTGGGCAGAAGGTTTCTAGTGGCACCAATGGAATCCCAGGTAGTGGCTGTGCACAGCCTCTCCACAAAGGCAAAATTAACTAGTCAGGAGGCCCCGATATCTCCCTGTTGCTTTGGACTGAGGGAACAAGTTAATTACATGTTAAACACATGATGACTTGCTAATGGGAAACATTCCAGTTCATTATCCCAATACAAAAGAATTGCTAACCTGCCCTGTCATATCTGCCTTCCATACTGTCCTTAATTCCCCGGAGAAACACAGGATCTGCCATGTATAGCTTCAGTAGCATTCCCTGACCTGCATGGCTCTGGTAGAGGTAGGGAAACCCCAGCCTTTTTGCTAAGGGAGACAGACCAAGAAGGAAATCCTTTGCAGAGACAAAGGCCAAAGCCATGAGGTGGGCATGGCAGAGATTAGGAATGGGGCTGAGTGGCATGTTCAGGAGAATCTGGATGTGACGTGCAGTCCTGAAGGAGCCAGGAAGGAGTGCACCGTTGATCGATGTCTGCTTGTCAGATGCTCCTGACTTTCCATTTCTGACTTTCCTTGGCAGCCAGATCCTGATTTGCATTGTTTGCACTTTCCTAACCTCTGTCTGTGGCCTGCTCTCAGAGACAGGTACAGGATGGGATGCAGTTGTCAAGTTTGATGCTGTTATCACAATGGGTAGGGGCATCTGCCTTGCTGCTTGAGGCATTGGGATTTTCTTAGATGGCCGGGGCTGTGTTTAGCTTGGCTTCTCACCCTGTGGTCTCCCTGGGGCAGCTCAGGGGTTCAGGCCTGGGAAACTCATCCAGACCTTGCTTGAGTCTTGCAGAGAGCTCTCTGTCCTGGCAAAAGCCATCATGGATCAGTCCAGTGTTTAGAGAAGGAGAGGAAATTGAGGGGGTTCAGTGTTCACCAAGGGGAACTTGGCCAGAGGTTTTTCCTTCCCTTAATCTTGCAAATGCCGGCCCAGTGGCCCACTGCCAGGATGCCAGGTCATCCTCTCAGTAAATAAAGGAGTAATGTTTCCATTTTTCCAATCATGCTTGAGAAGGAAAAATGATTAATGGTGCTTAGAAACCACAATTTATCCAGGGGAAGAAAGTCGACGTACCCAAGACATGCATGAGAATTTAGTGTGCAGATCAGTCCCTGCAGGGTGAGCGAGGGGGAGCTAATGGCAAACAGAACCCATCTGTGCAAAGAGGGAGAAAGGGAAAGTGGCAGAATGCCACAACTAACGAGGAACGTTCATAGAGAACAAGGATGGGGAAATCCAAGGGGTGGGAAAGCACTCTGAAATCAGAGGCAACAGGCTACATGTGAGTCTGTCTGTCTGTCTAACTAGCCATCCACGTACAAGTTGCTATGAGAAAGGGTTCTTGCTCCAGTGGCTTGTGGTGACAATGGCAGTGCCTTTGCAAATTAGCATGAAGCAGAGGCTCCCTGCAGAGTGACGGAAACCCTAATTCTGACTGCAGGCTGGGTTATTTGTATTATTTTTTTTAAAAAATACAATAAAAATCCCTTCAATGTCTACATTAGAGGCCCTTTTCACACAGACTAACACTGATAAAATGGGTGATACATTTTATCATACATGTTGCAGGGCAGGGCTGCAGGTGTGCTCTATGGGTGCCCTGCAACATGTATAATAAAATGTAACATCCATTTTATCAGTGTTAGAGTGTCTGTGAAAAGGGCCCATGTTGTCTCGACTCCTCTCTGCCAACTCCTCCCCCAATCCCTTTCAGTCTGGCTTCCGTCCTCGCCACTCAACTGAGACTGCTCTTGCCAAAATCAACCACGAACTTCTTTTAGCCAAATCCAGTGGCCTCTACTACATTCTTGTCCTGCTTGATCTCTCTGATGCCTTTGACACTGGGCATTTTGACACACACCTTAAAGTGCTGGTCTTTCAATCTTCTGGGTTTACAAGTCCACAAGTAAGTTCTGGATGCATTCTTCTCACACACACTGCCCTGAGACAGTTCCTGGATGCATTCTTCACACATACACTGCCCTGAGGCAGCCTAAAATAGCCACAGCTGTAGATGTCAGGCTGCCATGGAAACCAAGTGATCACAGCTGCCTGGAGAAAAGCAGTTTACCAGGAGAGCTTTTTACACACAAAAGTTCTGGGAGAAGTTCTATGCAGAAATTCAAAGAACCAGATGTTTAAGATCTGAGTGAATGGTTTAGACACACAGAAAATTCAGGATGTAACAGCAAACATGCAGGAGACATGTACGTGTAAAAACACCCACTGTTGACCATGTCCTCCTCCTTGACTCACTTTGCTCTCATGGTTTCTGAGGCTCAGTCCTTGACTGGTTTGCCTCTTATCTCTAACATCTCCTTCAGTGTTTCTCTTGCTGGTATTCTTCCACATTGCTTCCCCTTTCGGTTGGAATTCCTTAACGCTCTGTTCTTGGCCCTCTTCTCTCTTTGCACTCTGTTCCTGGGCAAACTCAGGGTCGGTCCTACCGTGGGGCAGCCCTGGGCCCTGCTCCTGGGGGGGCCTTGCACTCGGGGTCCCCAACTCTTGGCCTGACAGTGGCCGGGAGCTGGACCCCGACTGACAGGCAGTGGAGGGGGCAGCAGGCAGCACGGCGGCAGATTTAATCTGCTGCTGCGGTGCCCACCCTGCCTGAGCCTCCGAGCACGGTGCGGAGCCCAGACCGATGACAGCGGATCAGGTAAGTAATCCGATGGCCACTCAGGCTTGGAGTGCCCCTCCGCCCATCCCCGAGCCCAGGCCCAGGTAGTTCGCCGCCCCCAGATTGGCCCAGGGAACACCCGTAGGCCCACTGGCGGCTGGAAGAAAAGTGCCCCGCCTTTCTTCCCCGCCCTGGGACCCGCATATCCTAAGGCCGACCCTGGGAAAACTCATTGAATCTCATGGCTTCCATTATCACCCATGTGACACTCAACTCTCTTTCCACTCACCCTCCCTCCAACCAGTCTCGCATCACAAACTGTCTCTCTAATATCTTTGCTTGGATGTCTCATCATCAACTTAAAATTAACATGTCCAAAACTGAACTTCCCATCTTCCCTCCCCCAAACCTTCCTCTTTCTATTCCTTCCCAATTTCCATTGATGGGGCCACCATCCATCAGTGTAGCCTCGGATTCGTCTTTGACTCCTACCTCTCCTTTAAACCTCATATCCAATCTGTTGCTAAGTCCTGTCACCTCTCCCTGCACAACATGCTAAAATTCAGCCCTTCCTGACGGTCTTCACTGCCAAGACTTTAGCCCATACTCTACTCATGTCTTACTTTGAATATTACAACCTCCTCCTTATTGGCATTTCCTGCTCTAGCCTCACCTTGCCTCCTTCACTTCAGTTCAAAATTCTGCTGCCAAGGTCATCCACCTTGTCCACTGCTCGGATTATGTTCGGTATCTCCTTTCTTCCTTTTGCCGGCTCCCTCTACCGGCTCCCTCTACCTTGAACACATTCAGCATGACTTGCACAAGCTCTTTTTCTTTACCTTTAGGGCCTTGTCCCCTTCTATCTCTCTGTGCTTGTTTCCTGCTACACTTCTGTCTGGGAGCTCCACTCCTCCTACCACCAGACTGCTCATGACTCCCATGCTCCTTGAAACATAGTCCCCCCTTCTCTCCTGCTGACCCCCATGCCATACCTTTGTTCTGCTCCCTCCTTCCCAACCTTCAAATCCCTTCTGAAAACCTACCTCTTCTGTCAGGTTTTGTCTAGCTTCTCATTCCCTTAGTCTGCTCCTTTTGCTCAGACTCCCTGTTTCCCTGTAACTAAGCTAAGCAAATGCACTTGAAACTTCTCAAGTTAGTTTACCAATGCAATTTCTCAAGTTAACCAATGCATCCCTGTGTCTCCCTTTGTTCCCCCTCTTTGTCTCTCCTAGATTGTAAGTCCATTGGGGCAGGGACCCTGTATATAACTGATTGTAAATCACCAGATACATTGCTGGTGCTTGTTAATAATGATAGGTTTCTTAGCAACTGATTCTTTTTCACTACCATTCAGCCAAACTGAGTTGAACCAGTTGGATATCTCCCAGGTGTAACCCCAAAAATCCGGTTCCCAAGAATTAGCTCACTCAAGGGATGAGGGATCACCACAATGCTCACAAAAGCCAAGAGAGTCAATTTCTTCAACGATATGCTACAATTTGTTGCCCTGCCAAAATTGTCTTACAAACTACCACAAAACCACGCAAAATTGTTAGTTAGTTACGTACATATATTCTTCCTCTCTCTGTATCCCACCGTGGTCACTACCTTTGTCTTTCTTGCAGTTTGCAGACGACTTGGTACTTTGCTCCCAAACAGAAATAGGTCTTAGGAGAGCAATTGACGAATTCTACTCTTACTGCGGCAAAAATTGCCTTGAAATTAATGCTGCCAAGTCTAAGATCATGGTCTTGGGGAAGAAACCTAAGAAATCCAGTTGGACAACTAATGCGGGCCTGGTTGAGGTAGTTAAATCATTCTCATATTTGGGTGTTACTTTCACAAAATTGGGCTCTTGGAATGCACACTTGCAGTCTAGAGCTGCTTAAGACCTGACTGAAGTACGTGCCCTGACCAGGGCAGCATTTTTATCTAGGGGAGTTCTGTTGTCTACTTTTTTAAAGGTTTATTGAGCAAAGGTACCAGCGTCGGCGGCTTTTGGGTTGGAAATCGTTCCATAACCTAATGTTGATATCCTAGAGAGGGCTCAAAATCTTTTTTTATGACGTGTATTGCAAGTAGGGAAATCAGTGCCAGGAGCCGTCTTAAGAGCTGAAACAGGCATTGAGTCAGTGTCTGCTTACGCCCAGAAGAAATATATAAGATACTGGTTCAGACTCTTAACCCAGTGCGAATCAGAACTTTTGCTCCAATGTCTGAGGGAGGAACTTCTCTATCGGGGTCCACAAATGTATCCCTGGCTAGCATATCTGGACCTGTTACTTAAAAGAATGGGCTTTTCATTTAATTATTTCTTGGGGAAAAGCCTGGCAGTTATCTGAAGGGAGATTTTGACCAGGATTAGAGACATCTCCCTTCAAAGCGATTTAAATATTTTGCAGCACTGAAGGGTAGCCCAATGGTTGGGGCAAGTAAAGTTAAGCTGTGATTTTGAGCCTTATCTGGATGCAATAATGGATAGAAAACTTAGACGCTGTTATTCGCTCTTACGTTTTCAGGAAGTTCAGACTGCTGTCCTTGAGGGTAAGTATAAAAAGACGATGTATAATATGAGACTTTGTTCCTGCAGTTTAGGGGAAATTGAAACTATGGATCATTTTGTCTTACGATGCCCTCATTATTATATTTTACGTGCAACTTGGCTTACCCCCTTGTTAGAGCTTATTGCCAATTGGATGCCTCTCAGAGCTTCAGATATCTCCTTACTTTAACTGATAGGACCAATCTGATTGCATTAGCAACTTTTATTTTGTTGGCATCCAAATGAAGAGTTGAACTAATTTGAACTTGGAGCCTGTATTAGGATGGCTCAAGCAAATTTAGTACAAGATGTGGCGCTTTTCCCTAATAAATGGTTAGTGGGGTCCTTTAAAGTATACTCTCTCCTTAGGATAGTTGGAGTGTTTGGATACAGGGCATTTTATGACATCGTCCCTGAATTTAATTTATGGCTAGGCTGATGTTGTGAATTGGTGAAATTTGTCTTTTTTCGGATTTGTTATATTTGTAATTTTAATTGTATTATTTATATTCTTATGTTCATGTATGTTTATGTTATGTTATGTTGTTTGGGCTAAGGCGAAAGCCAAGCCAAATAAATTTACTTACTTACTTACTATATCCCACCATGCAGATGCAAACAGGGTTCAGTAACTGGCCAGGCAGCCAAAATTCTGTTGGGGATGATGTGACGCTTGCTTCTATGCTGGAGGCAGGAAAAACTAAGACAAATTTGAAATATAAATTGAAAGGAAAATAAAAATAGTAAATAGCAAAACTGAAAAATAAGATGAAAAAGAAAAGAAAATATAAAACATACAAGAAATCCAGATGTTCAGGAAAATCGCCCCTCAACAGTAAAGTTCCCAACTGAGAACAAGTCCAAAAATTGCCTTTTGTCTGGTAGCAGGTCTGGATGGCATGAAGCAAGCACTCCAAAATCAAAATAATATTGTGCAGTTCTTATAGGATGTTGTCTGAGAACCTGCCTTTATTATGGATGAAAACAGGGTCCTCATTGGCTGAAGGCTGGGTGTGTAGATCTTTTTAATAGGGAATACAGCTCTTCATGTTTTGGGGATCTGGGCACCTCGTGTTGTGAAACTCTCGGTTTGTTGTGGCTTTACCGTCGGTGAAAAACATGTTTCCCATCACATTTGGTGTTATGGGAAGTTGATGCCTATTATGACTTGGATTGACAAAAGGCCTTGGTTCCCACCAGCAAGTAACCTATCAGAAGCCTTCTCCAATTTTCCTGTTTCCTTGTGCCAATTACTCAGGATCCTGCCTGACTACACTCATGTCAAGTAGCCCACAGAACAAATTGCTTTTTAAGCTACCCAGACTAAAACATCCAATATTGTTCCTGTCTCCCTTTCACCCATTGTTCTCATCACACACACAAACAATATATATTCCATAATCAAAAAACCTCCAGTTTACAAGAAGAGTTAAGGCTCTTTCAAATTCAATCATGCATTAAAAAGCATGTAAATTGCAAGTTAAGGCTTCTGCCTTAACTTCCATGCCATATTAGCAGTAAAGACATTGTACAGTCTCACATATTGTGCTCACTTACAGCTTAGGCTCCATGCACTCACACTTTGCCTTTGTCTTTCAGCCCCAATCCTCTTCCTCTTTGTAGGTTGGGGACACCACTGAAGCTGGGGACAGGAAGGCGTAAGGTGGCCCCTCACCCCTTCCGTTTCCTCTTTAAGAAAGAGAGAACTTAGGAATTATAGTTCCCACCCCTTCTCCCACTCTAATCTACTTGGTCCCAGCTCTGTAATAGAGAACTCAGGACACCTGGCTTCCAGCCTCTCCACCCCACTCTAATCCAGTAGGCTGTACTCCCTTCACAGGCAACTCAATAGTTGCCGGCGCACCCCCCCAATGAGACACAGAGGCAGTATATGGTTTAAACTTGGCCGCACTTTATTTCAACATATCAACTAGGCCAGTGGGTGATTGCACCAGCAATATGGGTCCAGTATGCTAGCTACTTAATTCTTATTAACGTGTACTGACCGGGATGCACCTTCCCTAGTCAGTACTAACCAACGAACTTCTTCCCTTCGACAGCACTCTGGCTCTGGCCGAAAGGGAACAGGCCCAACGGTGGGCATGAGTAAGGAGGTGAGTACCCGTAAGGCCAGCAGACCGTGCATGTACTTGCTGGTCTCACCTGGTACGCCTCCCAGGGTGATAACCCCTGCGCGTACTGCTCTCCCTTCGCACAGGGTGTCGCCTCCCCATCTCTTAAGGAGATGACTCATCTTATCCTATTCTTACCTGTTTATCCTACTGTAGCATACTGGACCCCCGCAAAGTGCGACGATAAATCCCTTTTCCTGTGGAATCAATCTTGCTGTTGTCAATTCACATTCACATATTTCATTAATTCCGCACTTGGTGGTTTTATCATTCTCTGTCCAAATTACGTTGCCAAACAACCTATTTAACCTACTTGGCACTGTTAAAGGGGCGAAACGAGCAACCCTAAATTTAGGCTAGTTGCCAAAATTCCCCTTCGGCTCCGTAATGGCAACCAGTAAAAACCACAGTACCAAGGGTGAGGTGGGTGGGGCTGCCTTCTTGCACCCGCACGCAGACTGAGGCTTCTCCTCGCGGCCCCGCCTTCCCTACAAAGGGCGGGAACCGCTCTCTTTCCAGGCGCGGCGCCACTGCGCACGCGCCACCAGGGTTGCCCTGGCAACCGGCCCATGGCCCGATCACGCTGCTCCGGCAGCCATTTTGACTGCGCCGTATCCCCGAGGGGGGGCGCGGCAATTACCCCGTCGCCGGGATTACCCGCGGCGAAGGGGACTTGCCGGCGCACCCCCCCAATGAGACACAGAGGCAGTATATGGTTTAAACTTGGCCGCACTTTATTTCAACAGATCAATTAGGCCAGTGGG
This sequence comes from Sphenodon punctatus, assembly GCA_003113815.1. Classification (NCBI taxonomy): domain Eukaryota; kingdom Metazoa; phylum Chordata; class Lepidosauria; order Sphenodontia; family Sphenodontidae; genus Sphenodon; species Sphenodon punctatus. The sequence continues at coordinate 1,338,049 of QEPC01013677.1, forward strand.
TGATTGCACCAGCAATATGGGTCCAGTATGCTAGCTACTTAATTCTTATTAACGTGTACTGACCGGGATGCACCTTCCCTAGTCAGTACTAACCAACGAACTTCTTCCCTTCGACAGCACTCTGGCTCTGGCCGAAAGGGAACAGGCCCAACGGTGGGCATGAGTAAGGAGGTGAGTACCCGTAAGGCCAGCAGACCGTGCATGTACTTGCTGGTCTCACCTGGTACGCCTCCCAGGGTGATAACCCCTGCGCGTACTGCTCTCCCTTCGCACAGGGTGTCGCCTCCCCATCTCTTAAGGAGATGACTCATCTTATCCTATTCTTACCTGTTTATCCTACTGTAGCATACTGGACCCCCGCAAAGTGCGACGATAAATCCCTTTTCTTGTGGAATCAATCTTGCTGTTGTCAATTCACATTCACATATTTCATTAATTCCGCACTTGGTGGTTTTATCATTCTCTGTCCAAATTACGTTGCCAAACAACCTATTTAACCTACTTGGCACTGTTAAAGGGGCGAAACGAGCAACCCTAAATTTAGGCTAGTTGCCAAAATTCCCCTTCGGCTCCGTAATGGCAACCAGTAAAAACCACAGTACCAAGGGTGAGGTGGGTGGGGCTGCCTTCTTGCACCCGCACGCAGACTGAGGCTTCTCCTCGCGGCCCCGCCTTCCCTACAAAGGGCGGGAACCGCTCTCTTTCCAGGCGCGGCGCCACTGCGCACGCGCCACCAGGGTTGCCCTGGCAACCGGCCCATGGCCCGATCACGCTGCTCCGGCAGCCATTTTGACTGCGCCGTATCCCCGAGGGGGGGCGCGGCAATTACCCCGTCGCCGGGATTACCCGCGGCGAAGGGGACTTGCCGGCGCACCCCCCCAATGAGACACAGAGGCAGTATATGGTTTAAACTTGGCCGCACTTTATTTCAACAGATCAATTAGGCCAGTGGGTGATTGCACCAGCAATATGGGTCCAGTATGCTAGCTACTTAATTCTTATTAACGTGTACTGACCGGGATGCACCTTCCCTAGTCAGTACTAACCAACGAACTTCTTCCCTTCGACAGCACTCTGGCTCTGGCCGAAAGGGAACAGGCCCAACGGTGGGCATGAGTAAGGAGGTGAGTACCCGTAAGGCCAGCAGACCGTGCATGTACTTGCTGGTCTCACCTGGTACGCCTCCCAGGGTGATAACCCCTGCGCGTACTGCTCTCCCTTCGCACAGGGTGTCGCCTCCCCATCTCTTAAGGAGATGACTCATCTTATCCTATTCTTACCTGTTTATCCTACTGTAGCATACTGGACCCCCGCAAAGTGCGACGATAAATCCCTTTTCCTGTGGAATCAATCTTGCTGTTGTCAATTCACATTCACATATTTCATTAATTCCGCACTTGGTGGTTTTATCATTCTCTGTCCAAATTACGTTGCCAAACAACCTATTTAACCTACTTGGCACTGTTAAAGGGGCGAAACGAGCAACCCTAAATTTAGGCTAGTTGCCAAAATTCCCCTTCGGCTCCGTAATGGCAACCAGTAAAAACCACAGTACCAAGGGTGAGGTGGGTGGGGCTGCCTTCTTGCACCCGCACGCAGACTGAGGCTTCTCCTCGCGGCCCCGCCTTCCCTACAAAGGGCGGGAACCGCTCTCTTTCCAGGCGCGGCTCCACTGCGCACGCGCCACCAGGGTTGCCCTGGCAACCGGCCCATGGCCCGATCACGCTGCCCGGCAGCCATTTTGACTGCGCCGCATCCCCGAGGGGGGGCGCGGCAATTACCCCGTCGCCGGGATTACCCGCGGCGAAGGGGACTTGCCGGCGCACCCCCCCAATGAGACACAGAGGCAGTATATGGTTTAAACTTGGCCGCACTTTATTTCAACAGATCAATTAGGCCAGTGGGTGATTGCACCAGCAATATGGGTCCAGTATGCTAGCTACTTAATTCTTATTAACGTGTACTGACCGGGATGCACCTTCCCTAGTCAGTACTAACCAACGAACTTCTTCCCTTCGACAGCACTCTGGCTCTGGCCGAAAGGGAACAGGCCCAACGGTGGGCATGAGTAAGGAGGTGAGTACCCGTAAGGCCAGCAGACCGTGCATGTACTTGCTGGTCTCACCTGGTACGCCTCCCAGGGTGATAACCCCTGCGCGTACTGCTCTCCCTTCGCACAGGGTGTCGCCTCCCCATCTCTTAAGGAGATGACTCATCTTATCCTATTCTTACCTGTTTATCCTACTGTAGCATACTGGACCCCCGCAAAGTGCGACGATAAATCCCTTTTCCTGTGGAATCAATCTTGCTGTTGTCAATTCACATTCACATATTTCATTAATTCCGCACTTGGTGGTTTTATCATTCTCTGTCCAAATTACGTTGCCAAACAACCTATTTAACCTACTTGGCACTGTTAAAGGGGCGAAACAAGCAACCCTAAATTTAGGCTAGTTGCCAAAATTCCCCTTCGGCTCCGTAATGGCAACCAGTAAAAACCACAGTACCAAGGGTGAGGTGGGTGGTGCTGCCTTCTTGCACCCGCACGCAGACTGAGGCTTCTCCTCGCGGCCCCGCCTTCCCTACAAAGGGCGGGAACCGCTCTCTTTCCAGGCGCGGCTCCACTGCGCACGCGCCACCAGGGTTGCCCTGGCAACCGGCCCATGGCCCGATCACGCTGCCCGGCAGCCATTTTGACTGCGCCGCATCCCCGAGGGGGGGCGCGGCAATTACCCCGTCGCCGGGATTACCCGCGGTGAAGGGGACTTCTGGTTCTGAGCCTGTTTTCCTCTCCCCTACTCTCAGACTTGTAACAGACAACCCAGGAGTCCTGGGTTCAAGTCACCCCTCTAAGCCTGTAACCCCCACTCCCTTCAGAGAATTAAAAAGTTCTGGGAAATACAATACCCTCTGTCTGTCTAGAGTTAAGTTTTTAACTAGCTATGAAAAAATAATTTGGTTATTTTTACAAAAACATATGAATGTGATAAGGAAGATCATACTTTTTTGCCCTTAAGGCAGAGGTATTGAGGGCGAAATAAATAAATTAATAAATAAAAATTAGTTCACAATGATGAAGGTACCAATTAAATTTGTCTTTAATTCCTGAGTATTTATGGATGGGCATGCTTAGTTTCAGTAGGCTTAAATGGTGCTAACAGACATTTCAGCTGGAGGGCTGCTTTAACCCAATTGAGGGACTGGGTATTTGTTGGTATAATTGCTGATGCAATTTTTGATTGTATTGTTTGTGTTCAAATGTATGTATTTGTAATATAAAGGTGTTGTGTGTATGTATATGTGATTGTTCAATGCGTACATGCAGCCTTTGGGGGAGGTTGTTAGGGAGTTTGGTGTATGGTGTCATTAGTATGCTGATGACACCCAGCTTTATCTCTCATTTTCATCCGACTCAGGCCCGGCAGTCTCGGTGCTTACCTGGTGCTTGGCAGCTGTGGGGGATTGGATGAGGGCAAGCCGTCTGAAGTTAAATCCTGACAGAGGTGATGGTTGTGGGGAAGACCGGGAGAGTGGTGGCTCCCATCATTGGTGGGGTCCGTCCTGCCCTGGTACCTCAGGTTCAGAGTCTTGGAGTGCTCCTGGACCTGCATCTCTGCCTGGATGTCCAGGTGGTGGCTGTGACGAAAGGGGCATTTCGCCAATTACATCTGGTGCACCAGCTTCGGCAGTATGTCTTGGACTCAGATATGGCCACAATTGTCCATGCTTTTATTACCTCAAGATTGGACTACTATAACGCACTCTACGTGGAGTTACCCTTGGTGCTGTTTCAGAGGCTGCAGCTGGTACAGAATGCGGCGGCTCATCTCCTAACGAGGATGGGCTGAAGCGAGCATGTTACACCAGTGCTTCGTTCTCTGCACTGGCTGCCTATAGTCTTCTGGGCCCAATTCAAGGTGTTGGTGTTGACCTTTAAAGCCCTGAACGGCCTGGGCCCCATCTACCTGCAGGACCACCTCACCCTTCGGGTCCTGGATCAGCCCCTGCGGTCGGCCGGGGGCTCCGTCCTCGAGGTCCCCCTGGTTTCTCGGGTGTCGACCTTGCGGAGGGTGTTCTCTGTGCCCGTACCAGGCTTGTGGAACTCCTTCCTGTTGGAGGTCCATCTGATTGCCAACCTCCCCTCTTTCGGTAGACAATGTAAGACCTGGCTGTTCCATCATGCTTTTCCTGAGGGAGAGGGGGTGGGTGGGTTGGGTTAGGGTGGGGGGTATGTTGTTTTTATATTGTGTTTTAATAGTGCTTTAAATCATATTATTGTTGTTTTCAATTGTTTTAATATGTTGTTAGCCGCCCCAAGATGCTTTTAGCAGGAGGGTGCGGCATACAAATTTTATTATGAATAAGTAAATATAAATAAATTGTATGGAGAATGGCGAAAGCTGATCCAATAAAATCAACTACTACAAAAGATGTTTGTCTGTATGTGTCATATGGAACAGAAATGTGTGTGGAATGACAAAAAACAAACAAACAAAAACAGGAGAGGAAATGGAATAACAGGGAGGGAGGCTATTGAGAGTCAAAGACTAGGGAATCTGCTGTGGGAAGTGGGTAAAACAATAGGACTGCTTCCCCAGATATCCCATCAGTCCTCTGAATCAGTTATTATACTCAGAACCTGATTATTGTAACTATTTCTAATTCCTCCTGTGATTTCACCCACTTACTTAATCCTGCACACTCTTTGTGTTTTTCCCTGTCATTCCAACCATTCCACTTACTGCATCTGGTGCCTTCCTCATCATTTCACACCCTCTTGCCTCCCCTATGTACTCCCAAAGATGCAGCTGTGTTGTATAATTTCACAATCACTTAACTGGATGTTGGAATGACAATAGTATTTATTGAGAAATTGGCATTGCTGTTGCCTCTATTCCTTCCAATGGCCATTCGATTTTATTAATTTCAATGCATACCCAACTTAGTTTTAATTAAAAATTTCTATATCACTCTACCCAGCTTCACTGTGCTCTGGGAGGGCAGTGGAGACTAGTGGGTAAGAGGGATGGTTGTGAGTCATTAGTCAGCTGTTCCATTCTCCCCAACTGAAATGAAAGGACTGAGGGAATGGAGAGGGTGAGAGGCCAGTTCACACCCTCCTGTCCACAGCTTCAGTGTTGCCTCCACTCTGGAAAAAGGAAGAGGATTGGGGTTGAAAGACAAAGGTAAAGTGTGGGTGCATGGAGCTAGAGGCCACTTTTAGACGAGCGGGTTGCCGTCGTGCAACCTGCTCGCACGCTATTTCAAAATCCCATGATGTGGGATTACACGACACGGCTGGCGGGGATCACGCGCATGGAAGACGGCCGTGCATTATTTGCTGACTACGAATGAAATACTTCACAATTGGGTTATTTAATTCACGGTTGGCAAATAATGCATGACCGCCTTTCATGCGCGTGATCCCTGCCGGCCGTCTTGTGTAATCCCGCATCGCAGGATTTTGAAATATTGTGCGAGCGGGTCGCACGACGGTGACCCGCTCGTCTAAAAGTGGCCTTAGTGAGCACAATATGTGAGACCGTACAATGTGTTTACTACTAACATGGCACAGAAGGTAAGGTGGGATCCTTAACTTGCAATTTCCATGCTTTTTAGTGCATGATTGAATTTGCAAGAGTCTTAACTCTTCTTGTAAACAGGAGGTTTTTTGATTATGGAATATCCAATTTTTTGTTAAATACAATGCAATGGAGAAAATTTGTCCTGCTGGCACAGTAGAATACTGAGCAGCATAACGGGAGCAGGGCTTAGGGGAGGCCAAGGTGGAAGAGCTGCTCCCTTCAGTTTAGAAGGTTGTTACTTCCTTCAAATAGCAAGCAAGGCAAAGCTGGGTTTTTACTGGTAACTCCCTGCTTTACTAAGAATACAACCACTTTGGTTTGGTTTAAGCACTGCAAACTTCTAAAAACTGCTCTCTATGATCTCTCTAGCTCATGACTTGTACAGGAGTCTTCCACTCTACTCCTCGCTGTCAGAGCTCTTTTCCTTGTGCAACACTGGCCATTCTGCTTTCTATAAGCACCTCCCCTGTACAGGACCCCCTGGCTAGTTCACTCCTTGTACAGGGCTCACTGACTCTGCTGTGCCCATGTACAGGACTCTCTACCTGGCATAATACTGAGTCTGACCATCCTGCAGCTCTCCCACTGTACAAAACTCCCTCACTCAGCTCTCCTCTATCCAGGGCTCTCCTCCGGCACAATTATGGCCATTATTCTGCAGCTCTCTTTCTCTACAAGACTCCCCCACTTTACTCCCCCTTGGACAGGGCTCCCTTTCTTGCACAATGCCTGTACTGGGTTCCATATTCTGTATGCCCAATAAAGCTGCTCCCTGTAAAGTGCTCCTCCTGTGCATGGCTTCCACTGTGGAAGCTATTTACAGAGGCTCTTCCCATACTCTCTCCCCTTAATGCCCCCCACCACCACCTCCCTTTGTGTATACTCCCTGCTTCCCCATAGGATTTCCCTCCCTGGGCTGAGGTTCGCTCTTAGAGTCCTCCCAAGAGGACTACACTTGCCTCTGTGCCCCACAGGGCTGCTCTGCACATGATCCCACCATCTCCCTGCCCCACTCCTGCAGAACGCCCACTGTATCAGCCCAGAGCACCCGATTACCCCTCATTCCTTGGGAAAGTTGGAGCTGTGAAAGAAGATTGATTCCATCCCACCTGTAGCCTCCAGTCGCTGTTTCTGGGATAAACCTCTGACCTCTTCCTGCACCTGGGACTCTTTGAATCATATGTAATAATGAGCCCAAAGTAGTTCTTCAGCTTGAGTTTGTCAATTCACTACAGGATTCAGCGCAGTACATTTACATGTGAGTGGATCTTTGATTTGTATATCAAGCATACCAATCCTTCTAGTTCTGTTACTGTCACATCAGATCGGTGTTCATCACTTTCACCCAAACTTTTCAAAGCTTCCACAATGTTGTCACTGCATTCTAGGAACACATTGAAGTACCATTACTTTGTCTTCCCAGAAAATCATCCTATAACATCACATCCAGTGAATGCATGTTAAGCAAGTATTGCCTCAGCTTGCTTTTGACCCAGGTGCTGACAAATTGGGCCATTCAGTATTCTTCACATGTCTGTTCCTTTTCAGTGAAATGTTTGAAGGCAGGTTTTTGTGTAGTTGGATCAGCAGCAGTAGTACATCTATATCTGGAGACTGGATGACAACCTCAGCATCCATGTCAACTGTGCTTGCATGAAGTAACATGATGGTGTTGGCTTCTTCATGACTGTGTATTAGTGGAAAACATGAAATAACAGTGTTTCCTCTAGTAGTTGTGCCTGCTGTTACCATGAATTCTTCAGGTGCTTACCTGTCAGAGCCTCCTGTAACACCTTAAGCTAGGTATTCGTCAGTTCTGCCCTGCTCTTAATATAAGCAAGCAATTCTTTCAAGGAAATGTGACAAATTAAAGTGTTATCTGAAATGCAGTAGTATGTTCCTTTCCCTCCGGTTTGTTTCATCTGCACCTTTTCCTTCATTGATTCGATGTACTGATCAAACACCAGCCTAACATCTTCATAAAGTTCTGCTGTTTGAGTTTTCAGACAAATGCAGATGCACACTTATTGCAGGTTAGCATGGTGTTTTTGGTATGGTGTGCACCAGTAGCCATGCTGTCAATGATTACCATTTTCCATGTTGGATTACTGGTGTTGGACTGCATTTCAAAGCACACATCCATGTCATTGCCTCCATAATTACAAGTTTCATTTGTGACTTGTGATACCATGGCTTCTAACTTATAGAGAACCTTAGCTTTGTCATATGGTAGCAAGAATGATCCATCTGATACAAATTGAGTTCAAGGAATGATGCCAAATTCATACTTCCCAATGCATTCCTTTAGGTCACGTTCTGAATCCAGATGATTTCTTGTTGCAATGATAAACTTCTGCAAAAGACCTCTTTCATGTTGATGAGCTGATCACCAATAGATATTGCCTTGGAAGCATTTGCTGATTTTGAAGGTTTTCAGTTTCACTTTTTTTTCCATGCGATCCCACACACAGACTTTGCCTTCATTTAAGGGATCATCGATAAAATGTTCAAACAGTTGCTGCCCAATGACATCATGATTGAGAATGCCATTTGTTGCTTTTTCAGGCATTACTACTTTTGTCTTTGTGTTAATTAATGGATTTTCATGTGCAACTATGACATCTTTCAGTTTTGCAACATTTGCAAATGGTTCTTCCTAACTTCCTCCCTGAGATTTCATGATGTTTTGTTCTTGTGTCGACACCAACATGGTACAGTTTTTCAGATTCATCAACTAAGTGGGACTGTTCTGGTGCGATCATAAAGAACCTGCCAAGAGCTTTGTTATTCTATGTTAGTCCCACACTATCTCCAAGCATGTTCAGTTGCTGATTCTCATGTTCAATGCTGTGATCAGGTGATCGCATTGTGAAAAGTGTTGTTCCACCATCAATATTAGCCAAACATTATATTTAAACTTCCCATTGAGAAATTCTCACCAGATTTCAGGATTTCCCCCCCCCCCTACATGCTGCATTGACACCAAGTACAATGAGAGCAAACGAGCATAGTTTTGATGATCGTGCACAAAGAAATACTTCATGAGGACTTCAGTGCTTGCTAGGTGTAGACATACATTGTTTTGCCTTGTCACTATGATGAACAGAAAAATGGTCTGAAACTTTTAAGTAATTGTTACAAACCTCTGCATTTTATTGCCATTGCCTTTATGCTGCAATAGCTTCTCAAATGTGTTCACCATTAAGTCTTATAATGGATTCACAAATGGTTACAAGAAAGTGAGTTTTATTTTCATCTGTAGTGGCATGGCTGCAGTCATCTTCAAACTTCTTCAGAATTTACTATCTCCTTCAATGTGTTTGTTTCTGGGTTCCCTGATGTGAAGTGATCAAGGTACAAGCAATATAGTGTTAGTAGTGTTACTGTGTGTGCTATCTCTCGTATTATGAGACCTGTACTTTTCCATCATTTATAATCATGTGAGTTGAAAGTGCACTGCCCCAACAACAAACTATATAAAATGCTCTTTGGGAGCCTTTACACAAGCAGGTCTCCATGACACAACCCGCTTGCGCAATATTTCAAAATCCCGCAAGGGGATCACGATCGAGGTATTTAATTTGTGGTCTGCAAACAATGTGCGACCGCCTTCAAAGTGCGTGATTCCGGACTTCCGTCTCGTCTAATCCTGCCTTGTGGGATTTTGAAATATCATGCGAGCAGGTCACGCCACGGTAACCTGCTCATGTAAAAACGCCCTTTGTCTCAGAGTTTTCTTGTACAGTTTTCCCATCCAGCACCTATTTGTGCAGTTATTGACCTATATGCAGAGTAGAGAAAGGTTCATGGACACCATCTTGGATTCTGTAAATACAGCATGATGTTAAAAAATTGCGACAAGTTGTTCCTAACTCTCTGAACTGTAGTGTATCATGCAAAACAAACATTTTGATTTTAACACAGAAGCTGAGCAGGACTACTGCAATTTTACAAGTCATCATGCACTACCTGTGAGGAGTTGCCCAAAACCGTGCTTTTCTGTGATGCCCTGTCTCTCTCACAGAGGTGTATCAGTATGCATGGTTAACCATTGTTCGAAGTCAGGTGTCTTCCTTGGAGATCTATCTTGTCTTGACAGCCTTCTCTGGTTGTGTCACTCACACCCTGAAATCTCTTCCAGTACATCTTTAACTTTTTATCATAACCTTTATCATAACTAGTATTATTAATATTCTTTCCCTATGATGTTTCATATGGAACAAACATTGCTGTAATTCATACATTTGTTCTGGAAATATTTACATGTTGCTTTTTACAGAATATTTGTGTTCATAACCATATCATAATTCATAAATCAAGTCATGGTGACAGGTTCTGCAATAGTTCTTATAAAAATAGGACAGCTTTAAGGGCCTTTCCACTCAATATGTTGGTCAGGACACATCTTTCCAAACCTGGCTCTTCTACAGTGGTGGCTGGTGGACTTTCAGGTGGGGGGAAGGAGTGGGGGTTTAAAACAGGGGTGGGGGTAGGTGCGTGGGTGGAAGAGAAACCAGGGAGGAGTAGAAATGTGTGTGTGTGTGTGTGTGTATGGATGGATGGATGAAGGGGAAGCAAGGTGGGTGGATGGGAGGAAGAAAGGGAAGCCAAAGAGACCTAGAAATGGAGATGGTGGATGACTGGGTGGAAGGAAGGGAAGCCAGGGTGGAGTAGAAATGGGGAGTGGAGGTTGGAAGGAAGAGAAGACAGGGGAGAGAGAGGCAGAAACAGAAGGTTGGGGGGTGGGGAAGAGGTAGGGAGTAGTAGTTGTAATAGGGGTGGGTGGATGGCAGGAAGGTTTGGGAGGGGTTGAAAGTGGACGTGGAGGAAGACAGGGAGGGACAGAAATGGGGGAAGTGGATGGGGAGGAAGACAGAGAGAGAAAGGCAGGGGGGAAAGTCAGGGAGGAATAGAAATGGAGGGTGGGGGGCAAAGCCAGAGAAGAGGGAGGAAGGAGTAGTAGAAATGAGGGGTGGGTTAGGGAAAGGCAGGGAAGAGGGGAGAGGTTGAAGTGAGGGTTGGGGGGGGGAAACAGAGAGAGAGAAACAGGGGGTGGGGGAGAGGCACGGAGGAGGACTTACCAGCAATCCTTGGCCTGGGTGCGGAGTATGGCAGGCATCTTTGTTCTCTAGGGACAGGAGGTATGGCTCCCAATAGCAGCCAGAAAAATACCATGCCTCCCTCCCCTCCCCTCTGCTATGCTGGTATTGGACTCTAGGTGGTATGGATCACTGCCCTGAGCCATCATTGACTGGGGGACTCCATGTATTGAGACTTTCAGGGAGATCCCCAGACCCCACCTCCAACCCTTTCCTCTTAGTATGCAAATGCCCCCAGGGTGGCTGAGGGAGCCACCCAGGGAGCTTGTGCAGTAAAAGTGATACATGGTCGTAGCCCACCATGCCTCTCCCTCCACCCACTCTTGCTCAAAGCTGAGATGACTTTGTGCATGTACTGACAGTGCAATGGGGCAACAGTCAGCTCAATTGTGAATTGTGTGGAGGGAGAGGAATGAGGGAGAGGCAGTAGGGCTCGACAGGAGGCAGGGTGGAGCCTCACTGCCCCTTCCCCACCAGCCACCCCTTCTCTTCTCCTTAGGAGTCAAATCTGGGTCAGTTGCTCCTATGAAAATTGTAGTGTAACGTAACATGTGAATGAGTCTGCCTACAGCAGCCAGGGGAGAGACTGGACTGGGAAGGGTGGGTCCTACTGGAGACTGCTGTTCAGCAACACAAGTACTTTGCCAACAAATGGCTGACTGGCTGCGGCTGCTGGCCACACCATCCTTCACCCACAATAGCATCAGCCAAAGTCCCATTTTGCTGGTCAGGGCTGCAGGCACTGCCACAAGTCAATGAAGAGCACCAGCATGCACATGTCAAGCCCCAGCTCTGAGATCCCACATATGTGTCACTCAATGCCCTTGCTTCAGGCCACATTGGGTGTTAACAAACAAGACAATAGCCCGCTTCAGTCTGTGTTCAATCCATGCAGCCCCTATTCATCCCCATCTCACATGCTTAGCATGTAGATCCTAATAAGCAGGCAGCCCACACATGCATTTCTTGTGTGTGCAGGCAGACCCCACTCACAGGTTTAGCTCAACAAACCTAATAGACAGGCAGGTGTTCTTCCCCACCACACTCCTCCCACCTTCCCACCATCCCCAGACCACCCCGTCATGATGCCCAGTTTCAGCAAACTTTGGGAAGAAGCAGATGCCCCAGCTGTTTCTTTCTTCTGGGCTATTATGACTCTGGGAGGCTCTCCAGCGCGGGCTATCCCTGCTCACCCACGGAGGATTTATACCTGCCACAACTTTGCAGCTGGAAATAATCATTTGCTATGCACAGAATGCAGAGTTTATTGAGCAAATCACATACTTTATTGAGCACCTAAATTGAAAATTGAAAGCAAAAGTAAACATTCAAAGCCAACACAATCAGTCCAACTAATCAGTCTTTGCATGTTCTCAGCCTGGTTTCTCACATCCATGGCTCACAGCACAGTTCACACCTCACTGGCTATAAGGGGAGGAGGGTATAGAAAGAGATATGGGTAGAAAGGGATAGGGCAAGGGGAGCGCAACCGAGGCAACCACCTCCTACTCAAGCGATACCATGAGGTAGATAATTCCCTCAGGTTCTTATGTGGGCTTTCCCTCAACACATGAGGGCAACCCAGATCATCATTGGGAAGGAGAGGTAAAAGATGCCCAGGAGCTAGAGGGGGGTCCAAGACATTCAGAGCAAGCACACGCACCTCCATCATGGGGCCCAGGGCACAATGGTAAGGTGGGTGCGGAGCGGGGTACCAGGGTCCAACGACAAGGGTGTGAGTGAGGGTGTGGAAGGGAAAAGGGGAGGGGTAGAGGGGAGGGCTAGCACACAGGGACAATTGGGGAGGGGGTGTGGTCAAGGGCCAAGCACACGGAGCCGTGAGGGAGAGACAAACAACAGGAAGGCAGGTACTCACGTACAGCAAGGGGAAAACCCCACATGCACTCGAGAGAGGGAAGGGAGCAAGAAGCACGAGGATGAAGTTGACTCCAAGGAGACAAAGGTAGAACAAGGGCCAGCCTCTCAAATGATTACCGGTGGGAAGCTGAAGCCCCGCCGGCCTCTTTATCTTCTGCTTGATCTGAATGACAATTAGTGCCGACTACAGGGCCCCTCCTCCGTTGTTCCCCGCCGCCCCGCCAACAGGGCGCTACATCAGGGCGGGGCCAGCGCCTGAGATGTTACCTGGGAATCCCCCGCTGGGGCTGACTGCCCCGACTGCCACGCGATTTGTGTGGGTGGGGGGGAAACGGAGGGTCCCACTGCTTGCTGCTGTGGGGGTACCGCTGGACCCACCACAGTTTTGTTATCCATGGCCGGGGTCCCACCAGGGTGGGACCCCCTGTGCCATCCAAGCACTTGCTGCTCTCGGGGGTGCCTGTGTGTGCTGCAGCATGGCCTGATAGTATCCTCCATCCAGGACCCCCCACCATGGTGCATAAACCTGACTTAGACGGGTGGTGTTGGTGAAAGGCAAGAATGAGACGGGGGGCATGGACATTCATGGCAGGCTCCCAGGAGCGTTCATCTGGTCCATAATGTTTCCACACAACTAGGTAAAAAAGGTGGGAGCCCACAATTTTAGACTCTAATATGGCCTGCACTTCATATTTGGGGTGCCCTTGCAGAAGGATAGGAGGAGGCGGGGTGGTACTCTGCAGGGCAAAGTGGAGTTGACATGCCTTTTTAAGAGGGAGATATGAAAGGAAGGGTGGATTCGCAGGTGAGCGGGTAAGGTCACCGTGTAAGTCACAGCATTCAATTTCCGAACTATTGGGAAGGACCCCATGTACACATCATCAAACTTGGTGGAGGGGTGCACCGATGGGTAGTTCTTGCTGGGGTCCATCTCTATCCCACTTGCAGAAATGATGAAACCCAAAAAGGGAGCGAAGGTGACGTGGAATACACATTTCTCTAGTTTACAATATAACTTGTGTATCTGGAGTCTTTTTAAGACTGTCTGGACATGTCGGATGTGGTCCAACATTGAGGTGGAGAAGATGAGGATATTATCCAGATTGACAATCACAAAGATATCCAATACATGGCGGAGAATATCATTTATAAAATTTTGGAAGGTGGCGGGTGCATTAACAAGGCCATAGAGCATGACGAGATATTTGAAGTGACCAAAACGAGTACAAAAAGCAGCCTTCCACTCGTCTCCCTTGCTGATGCAGACTAGGTTGTAGGCCTCCCTCAGGTCTAACTTGGTGAGTATACGAGCCCCCTGTGACTTTCCCAAAAGTTCAGGTATGAGGGGTAAGGGATATCAGTTTTTTATAATTATGCTATTTAGGCCTCGGAAGTCTATACAGGGGTGAAGATCACCCTCTTTCTTAGGGACAAAAAATAAAGGGGCTCTGGCAGGGGAAGAGGAATGGTGGATAAATCCCTTGGCTAAATTGTCTGTTATATATTCTTTTTGGGTTGCTGTTTCCCCATGAGACAAATTGTAGATCTGACTATAGGGGGGCTCTGAGCCTGGTATGAGTTCTATAGGACAATCATAGGGCTGGTGGGAAGGAAGTACCGTGGCCTCTGTCTTACTAAACACCCCTGAGAGGTCCTGGTATGAATTGGGAATGTCTACGGGTATAGGGGACGTGTGGAGTGGCATAAGGTTTTCGGAGGGCGGGGGTGAGATAATACAATGTCATTGGCAATGGTTTGATGGGAACGAGATCCCATGGGTGCTCCAGTCTATGGTGGGATTGTGTTGGCGCAGCCAAGGGAAGCCCAGCCCGAGGGAGAACAGAGGGGAAGTGATGAGACGGAGGTGATGTTGGTGGGGAGAGCGAGGGAAGTAGTGGCCCCCCTTATTGGGGGGGTTTGGCCTCCTATAGCTCAGCAGGTCCGGAGTCTGGGGGTGGTGCTGGACGCGGCTCTCTGCCTGGAGTGGCAGGTGGAGGTAGTCGCAAAGGCGGCTTTCCGCCAGTTGCACCTGGTGAGGAGGCTGCATCCGTACGTCTCTTGCCTGGACCTGGCCTCCCTCATCCATGCCTTCGTCACCTCAAGGCTGGACTACTGCAACGCGCTCTACGTGGGGCTTCCCTTGTGCCTGGTTCAGAGGCTGCAGCTAGTGCAGAATGCGGAGGCATGCCTCCTTACGGGGATGGGTCACTGGGAGCACATTACACCTGTACTTTGGACTCTGCACTGGTTGCCAATAGCGTGCCGAGCTAGGTTCAAGGTTTTGGTGTTGATCTATAAGGCCCTTCATGGTCTGGGCCCCTCATATCTCAGGGACCGCCTCGCCCTCCATGCCCCAGAGCGGCTCCTTCGGTCTGCCGGGGGTGCCTTCTTTGAGGTCCCCCGTGTTAAGCGGGGGGCCACAATGGAGAGGTCATTCTCAGTGGCTGGGCTGTGCCTTTGGAACTCCCTTCCAGAGGAAGCCCGCCTGGCCCCAAGCCTGTTGACATTTTGGCGAAGTTGTAAAACCTGGCTGTTTGCCCAGGCCTTTGGTTTGGGGGGGGGAGGAGGGTAGAGGGTTTTATCTCCCCTACTTTATTTATTGCTTTAAGTGAGGTCCCGGGTCCTGTTTTAATATGTTGGATGGTATTATTGATTTGTTTTAAATGGTTTTATATATATTGTATATGTTTTTATTGTCGGAAGCCGCCCCAAGCTGTTTGCAGGAGGGGCGGGGTAAAAATCTATTAAATAAATAAATAAATAAATGATATCGAATTGATACTCTTCCAATGTGCTCCAATAGAGCACAGCAGGAGGGTGGTGCACTTCTGCAAGGGTCCCGAGGTAAGGGGGGAGCCATCAATAGTCTCTACTGACTGTCTGGTTTGTTGAGGGAGTGCGTAAAAGGAAGTGAACCCTGAATCTATAAAGTTTCCTGATGCCCCAGAGTCTACGAGAGCTTTAGCTTTACTGCCCTTGTGGGGGAGATTTGCAGGGTGGGAGGGACATAGAGTTGTCTTGCTGGCCCTTGCATGCCATAGACCCACTTTCGGGTATATCTCACTCACCGAGAGGCCCCTAGTTTCTCTCGGTGTGCGGCGTTTCCTGGTTGTGTTTGTTGCCGTGGTTTGGCGGGGCATTCCCTAGAGAAATAGGACCCTTCCCCACAATAAAACCAGAGTTGTAACATTCTTTCCCTTTCACTTTCTTCTGTGCTTAATAGTCCCCGGACCGCCCCTATCTTCATAGCTTCTGGTCCTGTTCCCCCTGGACTACTCACGCACGTTAGTGAAACCCCTCATGGGGTTTTATGGTCAATCTCTCTTCCCTGATCTCTTTGGCGTTCTCTCCTCCTCTCAGTTAACCTTTCATCGATATGGAGAGATAAAGTAACTAATTCCTCTAATGTTTGTGGCATAGTCATGGCACTGGCCAATTGGTCTTTTATCTCATCATGCAGTCCCTGGCAAAACAAGGCCCGCAGTACCGGATCCTCCCACCCTAAGTCAAAAGCTAACTTCCGGAACTGGGTGATATAATCAGGCAAGGGGTATTTACCTTGCTTGAAATGAAAAATTGCTTGCTCTGCATCCCGAACACGCTGGGGGTAATCGAAGAGAAACTGAAATTGTTTCAGGAAGCCCTCATAATCTTTTAGTAACACATCTTGGGAAGCTAGAAGTGGGGTGGCCCAATCCAAGGTCACTCTCCCCAACAGCCCAATAATAAAGGAGACTTTGGCTTGGTCTGTGGCATAGGCCAAGGGTTGCGTCTGGAACGTTAGATTGCAGAGGGCCAAAAACCCTTGGCACAGCTTTCTATCACCGTAGAACTTATCGGGGCAAGGCGCTTTCGGTTCCCTTGGCATGGGAGCTGCTATGGCTGCTGCTAGAGGGGGTGGTGGCACAGCGGAGACTGCCGGGGGGTTCTCACTTTCCATGGGAGGAGCTTGGGCCATTTCCACAGCATCTTGTAATACTTGGTTCCGCTGCCGCAATTCCTGATTTCCCCCCCTGAGATCATGCAACTCCAAGGTCAGGGCTTGCACCACTCTCATTAGGTTGGCTACCTGCTGTGCTAGTTCCATGGTTTAGGGGAAGTATAGGTGCCGGTAATTCTACAAGGGGAGGAGGGTATAGAAAGAGACAAGGGTAGAAAAGGATAGGGCAAGGGGAGTGCAACCTAGGCAACCCTCTCCTACTCGAGCGATACCATGAGGGAGGTAATTCCCTCAGGTTCTTATTTGGGCTTTCCCTCAAGACACGAGAGCAACCCAGATCATCACTGGGAAGGAGAGGTAAAAGAAGCCCAGGAGCTAGAGGGGGGTTCGAGAAACTCAGAGCAAGCACACGCACCTCCATCATGGGGCCCAGGGCACAATGGTAAGGTGGGTGCAGAGCAGGGTCCCAGGGTCCAATGACAAGGGTGTGAGTGAGGGTGCAGAAGGGAAAAGGGGAGGGGTAGAGGGAAGGGCTAGCACACAGGGACAATGGGGGAGGGGGCGCGGTCAAGGGTCAAGCACACGGAGATGTGAGGGAGAGACAAACAATAGGAAGGCAGGTACTCACGTACAGCAAGGGGAAAACCCTGGCCCACACAGACTCAAGAAAGGGAAGGGAGCAAGAAGCATGAGGATGAGGTTGACTCAAGGAGACAAAGGTAGAACAAGGTCCAGTCTCTGATTACCGGCAGGGAGCTGAAGCGCTGCCAGCCTCTTTATCTTCCACCTGTCCTGTATGGCAATCAGTGCTGGCTGCAGGGCCCCTTCTCCGGCATCCCCCACTGCCCCACCAGCTGCGCAATGCATTGGGTGGGGCCAGCACCTGAGATGCTACCTGGTAATCCCCCACTGGGGTTGACTGCCCCGACTGCCCCACAATCTGTCTGGGCAGGGGGAAATGGAGGGTCCCGCTGCCTGCTGCTGCGGGGGTACCGCTGGACCCACCACAGTTTTGTTGTCTACAGCCAGGGTCCCACCAGGGCGGGGCCCCCCATGCCATCCCAGCGCTTGCTGCTCTCGGGGGTGCCTGTGTGCACCGTGGCACGTCCTGACACTGATGGGTAGCAGCACACAGTTTTATTGGGGTCTCACCTGCTGTAGTGTTGGAAATTCCTCCCGGTTCACATAAAACCCCATGTCAAACATGCACCTCTTGCTCCCCCTCCCCATCAAAAAATTCCATGCTTTCATGGTAGTAATTGCTCAGCTGTAGCTGTTCAAATAACTTGGTTTGTGCACTGACCATGTGTTGTTACATGGATTAGCAGTGCTGGTGCAGCAACACACACACACTGTGTATTGCTGCACCAGAATTGCTAATCCATGTAACAACACACGGTCAGTGCACATATATCATGTATTTCCTATTACAAGCATATATTTTTTGGCCATCTGTGTTCCTAATGTATTGATTTTGAGTTTCAATATATTACCATCAACTTGTGCCACTCTTTTTCTGTCACATCCTCTAGTGGCTAATGACCCTTGCTCTAGTGTGAATCTTCCCTTATACCACCACCTTTGTGGAGTCCCCAACATTCCACATATTTTTTTAACCCCCCCTTCCGCCCCCAGGCTCTTCAATATATTGCTTTAAGGCAGGTTGAGCTAGCGCTAGTGTCCATCTTTATATATTGTGTTAGTACTGTCCAACATGTAGTAAGACTGAAAAAGAACGTGTGAAAGTTGTACTTTAAAAATGCAAAATAAATGTAAAAAATTTATAATGAATATATTAACTTTCTGTTTCAATGTATTGAACTTGTGTTTTACTGCATTGATTTTTAAAATCAGTTTCTATATGTACCTTGGTTCAGGCTGAGGCCTCCTCAGCTGTGTTCCAATGAACTTTTAAAAAACTTCTCAGTGAACTTTTCACCGTATCCAAGGAAAGAGGAAAAAAATGGCTAAAGTTGGAGGCCAGACCAAGGGCCTTATCAGTCTATATGTCTAAATGACAAATGGTACCAGCCATGAACATCTCCAAAAGTGAGAAGTTTTAAGTTAATTTTTCCTAGCTAGCACATCTGTTTCCACTAATTGGTTAAAAAAACCTTGAAGCTGTGGTCAGTTCTCTCTGTAATCTGACAATTAATTTTGATGGAAATATGAGGTTTTGTTCAAACGTTGAAGGAAATCTGACTCTCTGTTCAGTCTCAGAATAAAGAGAACCAATTAGAATCCTGTGTATTTCCATGCTAACTGACATCATCAGCATCACTGCTCAGGAGTGTCAGCTTCTGGCAAACTTTGCTTTAAGAAGGGAGACACTAGCTTTGTTTTTTCAGATTGAAATTCTACACTATGTTGGGGTTTCTCTCTCACCATTATGGCAGAAAAAGGGAAGAACTGGGAAGAATGTAATGTATTATTCTTGATATCTTTGAGCCAATGAATTGAGCATATGTTAAGCTTTTAGAAGCTATTTTCTTAAAATAGAAATGTTTTTTAGATCATGTAACTTTGATTGGCTATCAATACCATTCTATGTAAGCTACTGATATTTTCTATTTAAATTTAAGTAAACTATGCCTATTTTAAAAATATATTCTGAGTCTCATGTTCCATTTATTTATAAATATATTGTCATTTTACAATACTTGCTTTGCTGGCTTGGCATCAAAGTAAAGTGTAAACTAATTTTATACAACTTGGAAAAGAGTGGCCCAATCCAGTTAGACCAGATCTGCTGGGCTCTCTTTCCTTTTGTAAAAAAGACACACACACACACACACACACACACACACACACCTAGTATTAGCTTTTGCCAATAGCAGCCAATACCTGCTTATGCACACCCGGTGCACAGCCAGCCCTGCAAGGACACATGAGCCATGATCTAGCTACTTGAAATATTGTGCCAGCCCTGGGATGATTGTGGACTGGGGCAAAATGCGCGGAATCCACTTTGCTGGCCCAGTGCTTATGGGGCTGGGAAGGGGTGGAGGACTCGACCCTGAGCAGTGGCTGGGGAAAGTGTAGGGAGGGAAGGGCTGTGCTAGGGAGAGGAAAGGGGGGGGGTGCACTTAGGCATGCATTGCAGGGAGGGTGCTTGAGGAGTACTGCAATATTGGCATGGGCAGTTGTGGGTATCAAGACACATGAGGGGGCAAAAGAGAGAACCCAGCTCTTACCAGGTTTAGGATGATGGCTAGGAGGTTAGGGAGCCTGCTCAGCTGTTCTCTGGTGGACTTTGAAGATGGCTGGGACCTGCCCTGCATATCCAGAGAACACCCAGGTGTGCTGACTGAGCCTGGTCTATAGTCTCCTGGTCGTCATCCTGCGCTATGATGAGAGGGGCTTGCCCCCTAATATTCCTTGATACCCACAGCCACTGCTGCCAGTATTGAAGCACTCCCCAAGCACCCCCTTTAAGTGCCTTGATACCTGCATATGCCCCCCAACACTGCATGCCCCTCCAGATTCCTTTCTCCCTCCTTCTACCAATCCATTGAGCCCCTGCCTGAGCAGTCAGACAGGGGCTTGCACTACCCCAGTGGCTGATCAAAACATGCAGAAGAGTGCTGCACACCCAGAATGGGGCATCATAGCTTCCTGGATATGGGGGATCGGGCACTGTGGTACAGTTTGTGGTGGGTCCCTTTCAACCCCTTGAAGTAAAGGGTGGCCAGTGGAATTCACTAGGCATTCTGTTCTTCCTACCCTCCCTGGCACAGGGGGTGCAGCCATTGTTGCCAGCTGGGGGTGGGGCTTAGCCTTCTCTGGGCACTGGCATTTAGCTGGTTGCATTGGAACACAAAGTGCAGCACCCAGAGATAAGGGGTTCACTAGCGCAAGGAGGGGCAAGGGGACAGCTGGATCGCAGTCATGACCAATAGTGGCCAAGAGCTACTTGCATGCAGCTTGTCAAGTTTGTCCTCGTAATCCAGCCAGCTCTTCAAGCTGTTAAAAACCTTTGGTGTGTGGCCCATCCGGCCACTCCCCAAGATGGGGACGGCATACTTTTCCTCCTTGGTCCCTACAGTGCTATTTCCTGCCAGGCAGCCTTTCCTTGTGTATTTCCTATTGACATTTGCATTTGTAGAATAGCTGGCTGCAGGCCTGAACCTCTTTGACATTCACTATTGGGGTTCACAGGTTGGCCAGGTCTTGGAATGGCAATAGGAAGTGCAGAGGTACAGATGTGCAACCAGCTGCTATTGCACCCATCCACATCCCCTCCTCAGGTGCAAGTGCATGGGGGCAGGGCTCCCTACCCCATGTCTTCAGTGCGTGCACACACACTATATTTTCTTCCAAACCCCATCTCTATAGTATGCAATTGTTTAATTGAAATGTTGGATTCATGTCTGTTTTATCTTTAATAATTAGAATTATTATTAGATAATATATACTATTCTTTATTGCATAGTACAGTTATTATTTGGCATCTGCCAAATGGTGCTCAGAGCACGTCACAAAATCTATGCATTAAAATATAATAAAACAATGTAAAATCCATGTCAAAGCAATTTATTTCCATACAGAATGCTTGTCAGAATATATTTACAGAAGTAATGAAAATAAGACTGAAAACAAGACAGAATTTTCACATGCAGATCCATGTGGGAACTGAGCTGAAATTTGCCTTTTTATATATAAAAATTTTTTTTTGCAAAAGGCAGATGAGACATCATTGGAATTATTACAGAAAAACATATCTGTTTGCAAAAACCTTCTTTATTTCACTTAAGCTTTAGAGAAAAATCAAGGGTGCTCATCGAGATTCATTGGTGGAACAGTTTACTGGAACATTAGCTTCATTGGTGGCACAGTGGAATGACTGGTTCAGAGTATAGAATGGAATAGAATGTGAACATGTCTCAGTTTCTAGAACAGAATGTGAACATGTCTCATTTTCATGTCTCTAGTTGACTTGAAACAAGTCTGTGAACAAACTAAATCCAAATTAAAACCTTGTGATAAAGATTAATTGGTAGAACAGTACCAAACCTTAGGCAATTCTCAGATTAGTTTTTTTTTTGATTCGGTTCTCCACGAATTTTGGTTCTCTATTTGGTTTCAGGTTCAGTTTTTTGCATTTAATTTTTTTCAGGTATTTTTGCATTGAAAAAAAAAATTAATGCAAAAAATTTTGCCCAAAACCAAATTCAGAACTGAAATTTCGGGAGAACCAAATCAGTCATTTTGGGGTCGATTTGGTTCTAACCGAATCTGAAGTTCCCATCCCTACAAACTATAGATTCATTGGTGGAACAACCAATTTGGAATATAGTATAGAAAAGAGACCATTTCATATTCCTGAAAAGCAGGTGCTCAGATGCTGGGGGAGAAAGAATCGGCTTTCTAGAGCGCTGTTGAGAAAACTTGAATAGCTCAAAGAAACTCATAGAAATTACTCATAGAAACAATTACTCATAGAAACAAAGGCAAAAAAACCCATAAACAGTAGAACTGTTGATTCATAATAAAGAATAGAACACAATATAGTGGAACATTAAATTCATTGGTAGAAAAGTGGAACTATAGATGCAAAATATAGAATAGAATTTCATGCTGTGATTTCAGAATAGAAACTTCAGAAATAGAATTAGAATAAAACTTGAATACAGAGAATTTCAGAAATAAAATAGAATTTATGCTATAATTTCAGAATGGAATTTCATGCTACAATGATGGATGAGTATTGTTGTAGTGTTAGTGGCTACACAGTAACAAGAGAGGAAAGATACATGTCTAAGGTGTCCATACATACAAGGCATAGGTGTTCTTTATGGGGCTCCCCTTTCCTGGCCCCTCACAAACCTCTTCTCTCTCCCCTCGGCCCCCGCTTGTCTATTCCCTCTCAGCTCCTGCTGCTCTCTGGCCCCCTCCCTACCGGTCTCTCTGGCACATAGCACTAAGGCCTCATGTCACCGGGCAACGTGCCATCACGTCCATTGTGAAATGACCCATCAAGGACCAGTAATAGCTCTGGAACCAGTGCACCCTCATATCTCTGGAACCCTTTGACCCACAAACATGAGGATGGGCATACTGGGCTTGTTTCGGTGAGCTCATTAAAATGAGGTGTTGCACATCTGTTTGGCTGGTGTAGTACCAGAGATGATACATGGTTGCAGACAGACATGACTTCCACATAAAACATTCACTACTATCACGCTTTGTGTAAAGAATTCCTAAAAACTGCACAGTAGCCAAAAGGATTGGTAAAGGAAAGCATGCTACAATCATGTATGAGCATTTCAGGCAAACCTGTAGGTTTACTTATACTCATAATTAAGGAAATCTTGGCAGTAAATTAAAAGAATAATTCTTCCAGTGCAGAAGTTTCTTCTTCTGTAGAAATAGAAAGAAATATGGATGAGGCAGAGACGACTGAAGCTGAATCCTGACAAGATGGAGGTAATGTTGGTGGGGAGAGCGGTGGGTGTGTCTTCCCCTGTCATTGATGGGGTTTATCCCCCACTGGTCTCCCAGGTGTGGAGTCTCAGGGTGCTCCTGGATTCCCGGTTCCGCTTGGATATCCAGGTGGAGACGGTGGCAAAGGGGGCTTTCCGGCAGTTACATCTGGTTCAGTGGCTTCGGCCTTGTCTCAGCTTCCAACCTGGCCACCATCATTTATGCTGTTGTTACCTTGAGACTGGACTACTGCAATGCGTTCTACATGGGGCTACCCCTGGTGATGGTCCGAAGGCTGCAGCTGGTGCAGAGTGCAGCACCCCAGCTCCTTACGGGGTCGGGTCACCGGGAGCACATTACACCAGTGCTTTGTTCTCTGCACTGTCTGCCTATTTTCTTCCGGGCCTGATTGAAGATGTTGGTTCTCACCTTTAAAACCCTACACGGCCTTGGCCTGACCTATCTGTGGGACTGCCTCACTCCCTGGGTCCTCAATCAGCCCCTGTGATCCGCTGGGGGCACCTACTTGGAGGTCCACTGAGTAAATCGGGGTAATATGGAGAGGGTGTTCTTGGTGGCCGCACCTCGGCTGTGGAACTCCCTCCTGGAGGAGGTTCACCTAGCTCTGGACCTGATGAATTTTTGTCAGGCTTGTAAAACCTGGCTATTCCGCCAGGCATTTGGTGGAGGGGATGGATGATGGAGGGAGGGATGGGATTTTTTTTTGTGGGGGGGAGGTTGAAGGCTAGGGTGGGCTGAATTTTGTTTTATGTTTATATTTTTATGGCTTCATCGTGTGGTTTTATATTGGTATTTTATATGTTTTATATTTTTGTTTTAAAATGTAAGCCACCCCGAGGTGCTTTGCAGAAGGGGTGGGGTATAAAATTATTAAATAAATAAATACATAAATAAAATAAATAGACATTTCTTCTTCTGTAGCTCTCTCGCCAAATCCTCCCTGTGTCATTGGTTGCAGACCTGCAGGTCGTGGTTCCACTGGGCGCTTGTTGTTGGGGGATCAGTTTGCGCCTGTTGCAGTGACAGTCCTGTAGAAAGGCAACAAAGAAAGCCATTAGTTCAGACCGCCCCATTCCCACCTTCACACCATGGCGACTTTCCTTCCACCATCAGCCTGCTGTCCTGCCATGGTGCCTTTCCCTTCACCATTGGCCCACCATGGTGATATCCTCTGCCCGCCCCAGTCTGCCATCCTGCCATGGTGCCATCTCTCCCCCGACAGCCCATCGTCCTCCCATTGGGCCTTTCCCTCCATCACCAGGCCGCTGGCCCACCATGGAGCCCCTCAACCCACCATCCCATCATCATGATGCGTTTCCCTCTGCCACCAGCCCGCTGTACTGCCACGGTGCCTTTCCCACCCACTTCCCTTGCATACCATTTGCGACCAGTGCTGCGGTGTCCCAGGAAGTATCCTGCTGCTCCCCAGTGCTCTCCTGGCTACCTGTGAACACAGTAAAGAACTCCCACCCCATAATTAAATTGCAATAAACGGTGCCTTTCCCTCCCAAAAACAGTGTCCCCCCCCCCCCCC
>QEPC01013677.1:1364885-1391629 GCA_003113815.1 Sphenodon punctatus
GTTTGGCAACACATGCGAAGAGTCACCATCTACACCCCCCACCGTAGAACTCTGAGACAAAAAAGGATCCAAGCATGCCAATTCGGGGTCTGGACACCCCGAACCCGCGGGCAACTCCACCAAACTAGAGCAACCTGGGAAATCAATTGGAGGAGGGGCAGGCAAAGCAAATGTTTCACCCTCCCCTACCGGGGGCCGCTGCTGGGAGCGGAGAAAATGAAAAGTATCTAGGGACCGTTGACTAGATGGGGGCTGCACCAATTCACGCACAGTCACCTGTCCCTTCTTCTTCTTAGTAGTTCCCATGCCTGCCATGCAGCTACGTCCACTCGACTCAACTGGACCTCAGCAGGAAAAGGAGACGTCCACATGCCGTCAAAACCCAGCTGGTAGCTCTGCACATTCCCACCGGCCTGTTAGCTCTACTCAGGGTCTCCACTAATGCTCTTGCTTGCGGGATGATATAATTCAGCGCGGATATCCCACAGCAGGCCTGCGCTGCGAAACCTCAGCCAGTCGGTCGCTTCAGGCTCAAGCCTGCCCCCACCGATGCACGCGCCGCTGCCGAGTCTGCCTTCACGCCGCCCCAGGATTTCAGACTTCCTGTCGTCCCTTCCGGTCCCAGGAGTGCAGCGTCCCTCTCTCTCACTCAACCGTGTCTTGCAGGATCAGGGCCAAAGTACATCTTGGTGGGAGAAAGACAAGGGGTTCAAGCCAGGAGGTCAGTCCTGGGTCCTTGGGTTCCCAAAGTGCAGGCTCCGTTCCCATGCTCCCTAGACAGGTTAGCTTCCTTCTTCCTATGATCCTTCCAGCAGAGCTCCTCACTGTGTCCTTCTTTCAGCTCGAGTTCCAGTACATACAGGTGGGATGGTCAGGACTCAAGGTGTCTGTGTAGCCTCCTCCTATAATGCTTCTTGCTACAAGCCTTGTCTTCAAACAAACAAAGGGGGCCGCCTCCGCCTCCACTGCCCCGCAAACGGCACCGCCAACGGAACTTTGCCCTTTGGCGCCGCCCTAAGGGCGCCGCCCTCAGGGCAGCACTCTATTGTATGGGTTACCTGTGGGGGGAGACACAAAGCCCCCAGGTGAAACCAGGCAGTCCTTCCCTGCAGCTCCTGTTTGCAGCCACGCCCTCTAGGCTCTTCCCCAGACACTCCCCCACAGCCAGTTCTCACGGCAGCGCTCTATTATATGGGTTACCTCGTTTTCAAGTATGATTCCTGACTTCGGTCCAAGCAGCTGCATTCTCTCCCCTTTGGCATCCATTCCCTTGTGTAATCTCTGGATTGGATGGTGCTGAGGCTTCCAAGAAGGGAAAGCTGGACTGGTGGCAGGGACTTAAACCCAGACCCAGATCTCTGCTCTCCGTTGAACCAGTGAGTTACACAGAGAAGTGCAGCAAGGAGGACTAGTATAGAGAAGGCATGAGTTCTGACTCTGACCAGGGCAAGTGTCAGTTCAGATGCACAGGGAAGGCTCTGGGCTTTTATTTATAGGTGGAACTCCTAAGGGGGAGGTGGAAACATGCACAGAGGACCTAAGCCAAAGCAGGGGTCAGCAGTTCCTTGTGATGTATTTAGAAAATGATAATGCAGGGCCCAGGACAATACCCAGAGGAAACACAGTACCATTCCTGGCTGAGATACATGCAAGGCTCTGAGCCAAGGAACAGTGAGTGGGATTTCCCTAGTTTCTTTCTTTTCTACCAATAAATCATGGCTCCACAGCCTTTTCAACTCTGCAATCTGATCTATTTCAATAAGGAAGAGAATGAAAGGCTGTGTCTCCCTGGAAGCCTCTCGAGCTGTAAATCTCCTATGTACAAACACATACCAGATTGCCCTACACATTCCCTTTATTGTATGGTTTTAACAGAGAAATCGAACTGTAATAAACTCAGGTTTACAGTGCTACTAGCAAATACCATCAGAGCAAAAGAATGTGGTTGGAGGGGGAATGGCTAGTGAGAGTCTGTCCCAGTGGGAAGAACCTTCCCGTTACTCAAGATGGGATGTGGTTTTCAGTGGGGGAGGAGGGGGGCTGCTCAGCCCAGTGCATGCACCATGGCCAGGCTGGCCCAAGGTTACAACCCCAAGGTCATGGGGGTGGTGGGCAGGTAGGTGTACCTGGCCAATCAGGGCCAGGGGACAGTTTTTGCAGGCCTGGGACCCATGTGATGGGACAGGGCACACGAGGGTACTTAACCCCTCCCTGCTGGCCCCATCTGCCATTCCATGTGGCAGTCTGGGCCTCTGATTCAGAGGCTCTGGAGCCCAGTGGAGCTGGCCCCAAGCGTGTTAGCAAGCACCCCCACTCCCGGTGAGATCATGTCTTGCATCTCAGGGTCTGGGCATGGAGGAAGGGAGGTGCAGGAAACTCAGGCTGGGTCTCAGGCTTCTGCCATCTCCTCCTCGAGGTCTGGGACTATGGGTCCTAGGGAGGAATTGCTGGCCCTCATGCACTCTGTTGCTGAGGGCCTGGTAGNGAGGAATTGCTGGCCCTCATGCACTCTGTTGCTGAGGGCCTGGTAGAGGTCTCCTGGCAAGTTGGGCAGCTCGCCCCTCTGCCCATCCTTCAAACAGCCCCAGGGGCGCTGCGTGCTTGACCATGACATCATAGTCCCAGGCAGCCACTGTCATGGTCCACCAGGTCATAGTGCCAGTCACTCTGGGGACCCCCCTGCTGGTGGCTCCCCAGAGTGGGCAGGGGGTTGTCCCAGTGGACCAGTATCCTATTGTACAGGGCGTGGTGCAGGTGAGTGGTGCAGCTGTTGCCATGGGACAGGGTCTGTCGACTGCAGCAGGGCGCAGTGTAGCAGGAGGTGTACAACAGGGATTGTAAGGTACATTTTCCTACTGGGATAAGCAGGTGGTGGCAGCAGAGGCCCCTCTGCATGCCTGGAGTGGAGGTACAAATAAAGCAAATCCAGGAACGGGGGCAGGCCAGAACCCAGTTGGAAGCGAGGGTGGATGTGTTTTGTCAGACCAGGCTTCCATATGGAAGCCTCAACCACCTATTGGGTGTGCATCTCCTCCACGCAACCAGGGAGAAGATTTTAAAAGAGGAATTTGTGGTTTTGTTTTCCTTGCAGGAAAGGGAGACTGTAACAGGGCAGAGCTGCTGTGGGCCCTTTAAGAGACAGCTACCGCTGGCCTAGCAACTGGGCTAGCAAGTTTGCAGGTTCTGCCAGGGATTGTGGACAACACTAAAATGAAGGCAGCTGTGAAAGGCATGTCTAGGCCAGAGAGACTAAAAAGCCAGAAGGAGCTCAGAGCAGTGAAGGAGGGCAGACCTGCCATGAGGCTACCTTAAAAGAGCTCCGAGAAGCCAGAGCCTGGCTTGGATCTGAATAAAAAACAGAGGGCAGAGGCCTGGCTGTATGGACATGGGAAACCCTACAAAACCCTACTGGTTCTACTGGATCTATCAGCGGCTTTTGATACAGTGAATCATGAGTTGTTGGTGACTCGTCTGTGGAATTTGGCTGGGGTAGACGGTATCGTTTTACAATGGTTCCGTTCTTACCCCACAGACAGATCTCAGCGGGAGGTGCTAGGGGACTGTTCATTGACCCCTGGGGGCCTCCTGTGTGGAGTCCCACAGGGTTGTTTTCTGTCCCTGCTCTTATTCAATGTGTATATGCAGCTGCTTGGGGAGGTTGTTCGCAGCTGGGGTGTGTGTTTCTGCTGTCGTCAATATGCTGACGACAACCAGCTGTATCTTTCTTTTAAAACTGACCCAAGCCTGCAGTCTCATTGCTGTCCCGGTGTTTGACCTCTGTGGGGGACTGTATGAGGTTGAGCCAATTGAAACTCAATCCTGACAGAACAGAGGTGATGCTAGTGGGTGGAGTCAGTGATCTGGGGGAGCGGGAAGCCCCATTATTGTTGGGGGGTGCCCTTCATTGGCCCCCAGTGTGTGGAGTCTGGTGGTGCTCCTGGATTCACAGCTGTGCCTGGATTAGCAGGTGTTGGCTGTGAGCAGGGGTGCCTTTTGCCAATTACATCTGGTGGAGAGGCTCCGCCCATACATTTCAGATTCCAATCTTGCCACTGTCATCCATGCATTTGTCACCTCGAGGCTAGAATACTGTAATGCAGTCTACGTGGGGTCGCCCATAGTGATGGTCTGGAAGCTGCAGCTGGTGCAAAACGTGGTGGCCTGTCTACTTACTGGGACAGGTTGAAGAGAGCACATTAAACCGGTGTTCCAAGCATTGCACTGTTGTGTTCTGGGCCTGCTTCAAGGTGCTGGATTTGACCTATAAAGCCCTACACAACCTTGGTCCTACTTACCTGAGGGACCGTCTCATTGGGGCAGCCCCTGTAGTCATCTGGGGGCGCCCTCCTGGAGGTCCCGTGCTTTTGGCAGGTTTGGACTGACAGGAGGGAGTTCTTGGCAGCTGCTCTGTCACTGTGGTATGCGCTCTCGGTGGCGCTTTACCTCAGTCCAGATCTACTTACTTACTGCTGGTGTTGTAAGACCTGACTTTTCTGCCGGGTTGGGGGGGGGGAGGAGAATGGGGGTGGTTAGTGTTTTTTTGGGTTGGGTATAATTTTTATATGGACCAGGATTATGTAAGTTGGAATGTGTTTTATATATTTTTATATATTTGTATATGGCTTTTTGTCAACACACCCCAGTGAGACACAGAGACAGTATTTGGTTCAAAATCTGGCCGTACTCATTTATTCAATTAACAGGCTTGATGATCGGTGGGCAATTGCCTCAAGCAATTTCTGGTCCAGTATGCCAACTCACTAACCTAACTTATTAACATGGTCCTGCCTGGATGTGCCCTCCGTTGGCAGTCCCATAACCAAGAACATCCCCTCCTTCGATAGCAACCTGGCCGAAGGGGGTGGGGGACTAGCCCAACTGTGGGTCTGAGTAAGGAGCTAAGTGCCCTCAAGGCCTGGAGACAGTGCATCTCTTTGCATAGCCTACTAAGACCTCGCTCCCAGGGAAGTGACCCCAGTGCATGCTGGACCCCGCATTACATGTATGTCCTTGCCCCATCTCCTAGGGAGATGACTCCTGATTATCCTAATACCTTACCTATTAATCCTAGGATGGCATACTGGACCCCTGCTGAGTGCGACAATTAATACCCTCTCTTACTTCCGCTTAACCAACTCACGTTATTCATACAAATCTAGATTACAGTTCCAGTCCAATTACCTTATTTAAATCCACCCTTCTGGTATTTAATGCCAAAACATATGATAATTAGAAAGGTGAAACTTCCAATTCAAATCAACCTATTTAACCTACTCTGACACTGCTAAGGAGGCGAAACACATGGTTCTTTCCAAGAAGGCTGCCTGCCAAAAATCCTCCTCGGTCCCACTAGTGGCAACCAGATGAATCCACAGTGCCAGAGGGGAGGAGGGTGGGGCTGACACTTCCCCGTTCAACCCTGGAATGCCACTCCCAATGGCCACAGGATCTCCACCCCTTCTATCAGGGGCAGGTGATCTACATCCAACAAGGCGCGCTTGCGCCGCCTTGATTCAAGACGGTTGCCCTAGCAACCACTCTGTAAACAGCGGGAAGACTTGCTAATAAGCCTCCCTGCAGTGGCCCGTTTCTGCTTCTCTGCATCTCCTCCCATGCGGGGGGTGGGGGGAGGGGAATGCAACAAATACCCCGTCGCCGTCATTTGGCAGCGAAGGGGATAGTCAACGCACCCCAATGAGACACAGAGACAGTATTTGGTTCAAAATCTGGCTGCACTCATTTATTCAATTAATAGTCTTGATAATTGGTGGGCAATTGCCTCAGCAATTCGGATCCAGTATGCCAACTCACTAACATAACTTATTAACATGGTCCTGCCCGGATGTGCCCACCGACTAATCATCCAATAAACTCCCTAGGTGGCCTGCCAGCGCTGCCAAATACATCTCATTCCCGATTTTTGATAGATGCACTCTGTCCTCTTTATATAATTCAGGTCTGGTGTGCACTATCCCCAAATGCCTAATAATAGTCCCCCCAATGCTTTTTACCCACTTGGCGACCTCCCTATTAACATTCTTTCTTGCCTTATCTACCCTTCTTGGTTGGTGCGCCCTTTCCCATATAATTCTGGGTACCCATTCCATCCAATCTAAGTAAACTTCCTTGAACCGTTCCTTAACTGTTAACAAATCCTGCTTTATGTTTATAACTAAATTAACCCCTTTTCTTGCTGGCAAATCATTCTCCCTGAGGTGTATCACCAATACGTCAGGTGGAGAAGCCTCCACCGTTCTTCTGAGCATTGGTAGGAGTTGAGTCCAACGCATCCCACTCCTACCCATTCATTTTATCTGGACTTTTTCCTTCAGACTTAGGTGCACACCCCATGAGGACGTTACAGCTGCTGCGCCCGCCCCCTGGAGAAGGCTATGGTCGAAGATCCACACCACCTGCCGGGAAGCCGTAGCTGGTCTACGGCCTAATAGGAAACAAGACAAAGTGAATTAGAAACGACATGGCCTGACATATTTCTTGTATGCCATTTACCGCCACCTTCCCACTGCCATGACTGCGGTCTCCGGCAGACCTGCTGCTGCTGCCATAGTGGTTGCCCCTATCCGGAAAGAATGGGATCCATATTCCAGTGGGGGATGCCCCACCTTCTTCAGGGCCCCTCGGAGTACCGACGTCAACTGATAACTCGTGACCACTGCCCCATTTTAGTGAATGAACAGCTCTCCCTGCACTGCCGGTCTTAACCTTATGTAACGTTTCCCTTGCTCGTATGGGCATATAGCCTGCTTGAAAAAGCTCAACTATGTGCCCTCGATGTTTCTGATCTGTTTTTGAGCATCGAAGCCGTATCCGCAATCTGTCCACCCCCATCTGCAAATCAAGTAATCCCACCGCTCGGGCAGAAGTATCTCTTGAGGAGCTGCATACCAATTCACTAATTTGAAACCCCCCGAAGTACATAATAACAAATATTGTTGTAAACATTTGAACTTCATAAACATCATAGCAAACTTCATTAAGGGACCCAACTATCTATAGCAGGATCGGCGTTGTTATCAGGGCCTGGATCCTGTGAAGCCTTGACCAGGCTTCCAACATGTGCCTTATATAAAAAACATTGTCAGGGGGAAGAAAACCTTTCAGCCTGCTGACAAAGGTCAGCGTCGTGAGTTTTCTGGCTATGGTACCGCTTGCTAATCCTTTTCGTCTCAAGGCCTGCACAAAATGAATGGCTTCTGCCTCTGATATGGGGAAACCCAAACCCCATCCCTTACCTGCCTTGAATTCCTGAAACTCGTGGTAAGCGGCCTGGGTTCTGGGGGCCAGTGATTCTTGGACACTGCAT
Source organism: Sphenodon punctatus (assembly GCA_003113815.1). NCBI lineage: Eukaryota > Metazoa > Chordata > Lepidosauria > Sphenodontia > Sphenodontidae > Sphenodon > Sphenodon punctatus. Next base: position 1,372,210 of record QEPC01013677.1, read on the forward strand.
TGAAGCTCTACTTGCCAAGGCTCCATATTCCTGGTGGCAAAGGATCCGGGTCCGCCTCAGTGCCTGGTGCCAGGTGCCGGTAATGCCCCATCTGGAATCAAGACAATGCATCAGCTATGCTATTGTCGATTCCTGGGACATGTCTTGCCAGAAACACAATATTGTTTCGTAAACTTTCCAAGACTAAAGGCTGAACCAATCCCATGACCCTTGACGACCGGGATGAAAGTGAGTTCACTACGTGGACAATTGCAGAGTTGTCGCACCAGAACACCACCGTCCGATTGGCAAATTCCCTAGACCAAAGCCACACTGCCACCACAATGGGGAAAAGCTCTAAAAAGGTAAGATCCCTGGTGATCCCTAAGGAATGCCATTCTATTGTCCATGAGGCTGCGCACCAATGGTTCAGGAAGTAGACTCCGAACCCGGCCCTGCCCGCCGCATCTGATTGGACTTGGAGGTCATTTCGTAGGAGCAATTGCTTCCTTCAAAAACTGACTCCATTGTACTCCTCCAAACATTTCAGCCACACCTGAAGGTCCTGACGCATTTCACTGGTGACCCTTATGTGATAGTGAGGGGGCAAATCCCCCCTCAGCTTTCCGTATAATCGGGACAAAAATGCCTGCCCTGGGGCAACCACTCGACAGGCGAAATTTAGCAACCCCACCAATGATTGTAAATTCCTGACCGTAACCTTCTGGACCCCCATACACTCTTTGATTTTGTCCCTGAGCCCTACTAACTTATCTTCGGGTAACCTCGATGTCATCATTTCCGTGTTGAGCTCTATACCCAAATACGTGATCTTTGTCGTTGGCCCTTCTGTTTTTTCAGGAGCCAGGGGAACGCCAACCTCCTCAGCTAGTTCCTTAAATAATTGGAGGGCGGCGGCACATTCCCTGGACCGGGGGCGGACAATTATCAAAAAATCATCCAAATATTTTGATACTGTACCTCCTTTTAGTCTTTTGCTAAATATCCACGCCATCAGGGTACTAAAGCGCTCAAACACGGAACAGGAGATCGAACAACCCATCGGCATGGCTCTGTCATAATAATACCTTCCTTGGAATTGAAAACCCCAAAGATGAAAGCTATTGGGATGCACCGGCAGCAGACAAAATGCCGATTTTACGTCGCATTTTGCCAAGAGGGTTCTTTTGCCTCTAGCTCTTACTTTGTCTACTGCCTCATCAAAGGATGCATATTTAATTGTCGTTAATTCCCAAGGAATAGCATCATTCACAGAACCACCCCGAGGGTGTGACAGGTGATGAATAAGTCGAAATTCCCCTTTTGCTTTTTTGGGGACTATACCTAATGGGGACACTACCAAATTGTCCATGGGGAGATGGTCGAATGGGCCCACTATCCTTCCTTCCACCAGCTCCTTTTCTAACTTTGCTTTTACCAACTCTTCCATGCCCACTCCAATTTGTCAGTTTTGACCAGGGTCGGACCCCTTTGGAGTACGTGCTCCCGCCTGGGGGCCTTGCCCCCCTTTTCTGCTTCCTCCCCCATAGTTATATGCCATTTTCCCAATTTTCTGTTTGGGCCGGGGGCAGTTAATGTTTGGGTGACCCCCCCTTCCCAATTCAAGCAACTATTCCGGAACCTGCACACTGTCCTATTACATCTACCCCCTTTGTTAAAGTCCCAACATGGGCCTGTGTTTCCTTGACCACCTCTTCTATAGTCCCCCCCCAAAAGGACTCACTTCCCCAGGCAACTCCCCCCCATATTAAAGGATGTCCACTATCCGCCCTGGGGGCCCTTGTGACATTGACCATACACTCCAGCCAAAGGTCTGGGGCGTGTACGTCCCAGCGTAACCCTGGAGAAGTTGCTGCTCTATGCCGGAATGTCTCATCATATCTTAACCACGTCCCCACTGGTCCTGTCCCATAAGCACGCCGGATTATGTCTGCGCACTTATGTAGCTCCAAGCCTCTACCAGGGTTTGCCTGGAGTATAACACCCATATACACCGCAAAGGTGGCAGTCCAATTCGCCCAATTCCTATCAGCCTTTGGGCGCTTAAATTTTTCCTTTTCTTTGCTGTCCTCTGGCTCAGAATGATCCACGATTGGATCGCTGAACAAGAGGGCGTAAATATCTATGTAGTCCCCTTTTAATATCTTCTCTTTTACTGCCAGGAGCAAATGTGCCCCAAAAGATGCAGCCACGCAAGGTATGGCAGCGGCGCCCCCAGGTGGTGGGGGTGGGAAGCTTGCGGCCTGTCCTCCTGTTCCCCCCTTTTCCGTGACTTGTTCCTCCGCACCTTTTCCTTGGTCACTAGTGGACTCTACCATTTGAGCACTATCTCCAATCCCCCCACACCCTTGGGGTTGACCCATTGTGGAACTAATTGGTGGAACCGCTGGGGTCATCCACACCCACGCCCTGTTCCAGCAGGTCAATTGTGGTCCCACATTCTGAGGGACGATCCCTTGTGTTGTCCCCGTGGCCTTTTCTCATGTGCTGCCACTCGAGACCCCTAGGGGGGGCGTGCCCAACACCATTCCTACTCTCATCCCCATCTCACTTTGTGCTCTGACTGGTGGTGGTAAGGGGGTGTTTTCCAATCTGGCTGGTATCTCTCTTGCAGGCGCCTGGGGCTGTCCCCTCAGCTCTCTCTCGATGGCAAGTATCCTCCTCCAGATATCCTCATCAGTCGCTTCCTGCTCTCTGTCCGTCACCTCTATCCTCTGTCTAGCAGCTTTCTTTGCCATGTAACGACATTGCCTTCCCTGGCCCCAAGGGCCTCGGGGTTTGCTCAGCTGGGTTGGGCCTCACCCCCTGCTGTACCACCATGGGCCAGCAGGGGCCCCCCTGGTAATACTGGGTTAAACCTGGGACCCCATATGGATCTACCGGTAGGGGCAGAGGCTCTAATGGTGTCACATGCCCCCCTCCCAACCCCTTGGTACACTGGCTGGAGATGAGGGCCCATACCTCTTGGTAGTTCTACCACCTTTGCGCCTCCCCCAGCAGGGACCCCATGCCCTCCTTGATCTGTAGCTGCTGAGTCCGCCAGAATCACCTGTTCTCCAGCTCGTGGAGACATGTGAGCTTGGGGACGCCTCTGGGGCCTACTCACAACCCCTCCCCATGATTCAGGCCTATACCGGGCCGGTGGTACCACCACCCTCCTACCTCTCCCCAGTTCAGCATTGGGTGGGGGCATAACCCCCCACACACTGATCAGACTCAGCCAAGGGGGCATGTCCCTGTTTGAGCTGCCCGGCTCGCTCACCTCTGACTGGCCTACATTCCCCAACTGTCCAAGATTTTCACCCATGGGAGGTTGAGTCTGGGCCCTCATCAGGGCCTCACACTCCGGCAATCTTGTGACCATCATGGCCCTACTAGGGAAGGGCTCCCCTATCTCAAGTCCCTCCACCGCCACGCTCCTGCGCTCACCCTCAGCCTGCTCCTGGCGCTGCACTGAATCCCTTGGGAGTCCCTTTGCCTCCCTCCTCTTTTTCATGCTCCCCATACTCGGGCGGTTCCTCGCTGGTTGCATATCAGGCAGCTCCCTCAGCAGCACCAAGAGCATGCTGCTGACTCTTCCCCGTTCAACCCTGGAATGCCACTCCCAATGGCCACAGGATCTCCACCCCTTCTATCAGGGGCGAGTGATCCACGTCCAACAAGGCGCGCTTGCGCCGACTCGATCCAGGACGGTTGCCCTGGCAACCACTCTATAAACAGCGGGAAGGCTTGCTAATAAGCCTCCCCGCAGTGGCTCATTTCCCGCTTCTCTGCATCTCCTCCCATGCGGGGGGTGGGGGGTGGGGGAGGGATGCAGCAAATACCCCATCGCCACCATTTGGCAGCGAAGGGGACTTGTATTTATTATTGTTTTGTATTATTAATACCTGTTAGCTGCCCTGAGTCACCATTTGGTGAGAGGGGCAGGGTATAAATAAATAAATAAATAAATTTAATTAAATAAAAGAGGGAGTAAAGGTCATACCAGGAACTGGAGTCTTGGCTGAAAGAGACTGGGGAAAACAGGGTTACAGAGGAGTTGTACTGACCCAAGGATACTAAGGAATGATACTGAGCCAGTAGTTGAGGCCTGGCTAATCAGTTAGGGACTAGATAAGTGGTGCCCACACTTGTCCAGCTGGAGAGCCATCATAGTGTGATGTTGATCTTTGGAGATCTAGCGGCGGCTCGGGGTGTGTGACCTGACCCTAATTTGCATTACCACAGCCCCTCATTTGCATAGTTGCACTCTAGCCAGGCAGGGGTGTGAGTATGCAAATGATGGGGCATGAGGGCACAGAGGGAGAGGGAGCAACCCCATCTCTCTCTCTCTCTCTCTCTCACACACACACACACACAATGCGCCTGCTGACAGTGGGCAATATCTCCCCTTTGTGGCAGTGAAGAAGCAAGGGGCCCACAGGGTTTTTGCTGGGGATTTAACACTGGCAAGTGCACGTGCACTGACTTGTTTTTTTCGTGAGTGCAAGTACTGTGATGGACAGCACAGTGAGTCCTTCAGTAGAAGCACCTGGGGCAAGTTTTACTCTGGCCATGGTGGGGGCATCCACAGACTCAGTGGACTAGGGCTCCCAAGTCAGCAAAGTTGGATGCCTTGCAGGTTTTTTGCTCACTGATTACCTGATGGTGGCCAACCGGACTTACAGTTTAGAGGGATTTGGTGAGGGTTTTCAGATTCCTTATATGTTACTGCCATGAATTTGAAGTTGGTACAGGATCTTGAGATAGTTGGCCATCAGAAGATTTCTAAGGAAGTTCAGACAGGCAGGCTGACAGCCCTCTTTAGTAGCTGCAGCGCCCTTTAGCAGACTGCTTTTTCTCCAGCCTAAGGATTTCCCCCCTGGGTATAATCCCCAAGAAGACTCCTGGGGAGTATCATTGAATACATCATTTGTCATATCCTTGTGGAAGTTCTTTTAATTATGCTAAAACTCCAGAGCTCTGTTCAGTGTGATATGCATCATTCGGGATAGCAGTTGAGCTGGCGAAGGGCTTAGGCAGGGGGGGCCCTCATGGCCAAGAGTGATCTGAAGAAGTCTGCCTTCAGATTGTTACTTGTCCACCCATCTGACCTACTGGGATTTCAATTTGAAGGCACATTTTATTTTGATAAGGCAATGCCTATGAGCTGTTTGATTTTTTGCTGGGCATTTCAGTGCTTTAGCTCCTTCCTAGAGTGGGTGGTCAAACGGCAGGCAGGGTCTTGCAGGATCATGCATTATCTGGAGGACCATATGCATTATCTGTGGCCACTTGGGCATGACCTGTTGGCCATTCTCCAAAGCCTGGTGGCTTGGCTGGGAGTGCCATTGGTGGCAGAGAAAATGGAAGAGCCAAGTGAGTATTTAACTTGTTTGGGCATTGGAATAGACACAAGAGCCCCAGGTCTGCATTGTGCACAGAAGAAGGCAACCTCTTGTGCAGATTGAATGGCATGGGAGGTCCAGCATGCGATGGGCCCAGTTTATGCTTTTGTTTGTCAGGGCCAGCAATGGTGGCCAGGCTATTGATATTCCAATGGTACACTTGGTCAAGAACGATCTAGTACAATGTATGTAGGGGAGACAGGTCTTAGAAATGAAGAAGGACCTAATGTCAGTGTTGGGTATGTGCCCGGGGGTGATCATAACTGGGTCATCCACGTTGGATCACAGAGTCTGGAGTAGGGAGCTCCGCCCTGAGAGGACAGAGAGGAAGAAAAAGGAGATAAACAAAGAGATGGCCAAGTGGGTTATTGAGACGGGTGGGGCAGAAATTAGGCACAGCAGGATAGTGAGTCTGGCACGTGGCATAACTTAGAGCAGCCTCCGGGCAGCTGTAATGTACACTCTGCATCTCAGGATCCCTTTTTGGCCCAGGAGAAGCCAGAAAAAGTTTAGCAGGATGGTCCTGATTTTCCTGTTGCAGCCCTAGAAGCAGACAAAGGCAGCGAACCAGTGCACTCTGGACAGCAGTACACACTAACTTCATTTTCTCTTGATGGTACCTCCTCTACATCGCTTCCTCTCTGTGGGAGTTCCCCAAGGTTCTGTCTTGGGCCCTCTTCTCCCTTTACACTCTTTTCTCTGGGTAAACTCATTGAAACCCACGGCTTCCAGTATAACCTGTATGCTGATGACATGAAACTCTATCTCTCCATTCCCATACTCTCCCTCTCCATATAGTCACGTATCACTGTCTGTCTTCCTGACATCTCTGCCTGGATGTCTTGTTGCTAACTCAGGCTTAATATGGCCAAGACCGAACTCCTCATCTTCCCCCCAAAAACGTTCCCCTCCTGCTTCCCTCTCAGTATCCACTGAGGGAGTCACCATCCAGCCTGTCCTTCAGGTGTGTAGCCTGGGATTCATCTTTGACTCCTCCCTCTCCTTTAAGCCTTAGATCCAGGCTGTTGCTAAATCCTGTCACTCAGCTCTGTATAATATTGCTAAAATCCGGCCCTGCCTTACTGTTTCCACTGCAAAAACCCTAGTCCATGCTCTAGTCATCTCTCACCTTGACTACTGCAACTTCCTCCTTACTGGCCTCCCTTCCTCTGATCTTGCCCCTCTCATCTCCATTCAGCTCTCTGTGGCCAAAATCATCCACCTTGCCCATCACTTTCATCATGTTCAGCCCATCCTCTCCGTCCTAAAATGGTTCCCTCTACGTGAACGCATTCAGCACAAGCTCCTGGTCTTCACCTTCAAGGCTCTTCATGGCCTTGCTCCCCCATATCTCTCCACTCTTGTATCCTGCCACAGTCCTGGCCAGGAGCTCCTCTTCCCCCACCCTAGCCTGCTCATGACCCCCTTACTCCTCTAAGCATCTTCACCCCTTCTCCCTTGCTGCCTCTCATGCCTGGAACTCCCTCCCTGAATAAGTTTGCTCTGCTCCCTCCCTCCCAACTTTCAAATCCCTCCTGAAACCCATCTCTTTTGTCATGAGTGAAAATGCATCCTCTCTCCCCCTCACTCAGAATCTAGTTCCCTGTTGTAGCTAAGTGAAGCACAAGTACCTGCAACATCTCAACCTCATGAATGAACCTCAACCTCAACCTTTTCTCTCCTGATGTTCACCTCTCCCTTGACTCCCCCTCCATTATTTCTTAGATTGTAAGCCCCTTGGAGGTATGAACCTGTCTATAACTATTGTACAGTGCCAAGTACATCGCTGGTGCTATACAAATAAACAATAATAAAATAAAATAATAATAATAATAATAATAAAAAATTATTTAATAATTTTGAATGAGAGAGAGCCTAGCCACTGTGGTTGCCTCTGGTGCAGACTGCTTCCTCCATTGGCAGCCCGACACCCATTAGCTTTCTCATGCTGGTCTGGAACTCTCATTCTGCCCCTCTGGGAATGTGGAACAGCGTGGAGCAGGCACAGACACAGGGAGAAGGTGGAACTGCTGTGCTGAGGCTGGCAGTGATGCATTATGGAGGCTCTCTGGGTAGCAGTCACAGGACAGCGTGCCTCCTGTGTTTTCAGCTGCAACTGTGAGTCAGATGTCAATGTTGGGCTGCTGCATGTGTCACCCTGTGGTGTTAGCTACTACTACTCCTTAACATTTCTATAGTGCTACTAGGCATACACAGTGCTTTAGTCACAGATTTTGGGAGACAGGTCCCTGCCCAGTGGGCTTTCAATCTAAGATGGATAAAGGGGAGGGAAAGACAGACACACACATTCCCATTTGTGTTAACAGCTCTCTGGTTCTCATCTATACCAAACCTCTTGCTGCTTCCTTTCCCACACCTTGTTTTGCCCAGCTCTCATCCCATCATCATCCATGGTTTATCTGGAATGTTGGGAGGGAAGGAGTTGGGATGGAGAAGGCGTTGTCATAGCGTACATACAACTTTCTAATCATACTTCAGGACTTCCTGTATCTCAGGCCCTTCACACGAAAGGCCCTTTAAAATGGCCCTGTGTGAAAGTTGCCCTTCTCTCCAAAATCTGAAACGATGCCTTTGGCCCCAGTTAGGTTGGAACGTAAGTGTCTGTGGGCTGCTTTGTACAGGAGGTGACCACAGAGCCCGATTCTCCTCTGCTCCTCCCCACTCCCTTCTGGCTTCATGTTGCTGCTCCCCTTCCCTTGATCTTCCTCCCGGCTGTTGCATGCTGCGCTGGACCTGCCCATGGAGACAATTGTGTCTTACCCAGTCAGGAATATACCTCCTGGGAAATGGCCTTAAAATGGGCCAGGACCAAATTCTCCTACACCAGTTCTTTGTCCCAGCAGCAAAGCCTGTTCCATGGAGCCACAGAGCAGCTGCTGGGCCTCCCTAGTACTGACTCTGCAGACTTCACAGCTGAGCTGCATTACCTGAGTCCTGTGTCAGCCCAGCAGAGCTACCAGAGGAACTCTGATGCTATCTGACTCCCCACTGACTACCTGCATTCCCAGTTAGGGTTGCCACCTGTGCTGGTTTTTTACCTGATACTCCCATAGGCCAAAATGGAAGTGTCAGGTAAAAAATGACTGAAGGTGGCAACCCTCCTACCAGTTGGCAGCTTGGCTATATCAGCCTGACTTGGTTTCAATTTCCTGAGAGCAGCTCAGTGCTTTCAGTGACTCAGTATGCTCTCCATAGCTCTTGTACAATTTACCTGTTTCCCCTGCTTTCTGCCTTCAACCAAGTCTTCCTCTAGCCTGTTTCCAGCTCTGTACCTTCCCTCTACCTAGACTCCCTTCCCCAAGACTGACCTTTGACTATTGACTCCTGCATTGGTTCTGGTTTGCAGCTTGCTTATCTCAACATGACTCCTACTTGCAGAACAGACCTTTTAGCTACTGACTTCTGCTTTGGTTCCAGACCCTGGCTTGCTCTACCCACTCGGTGCCCTAATCCTGCAAGGCCTCAAACCTTGGCCCCCAATCCTGCAAGGCCTCACTTCCCCCAAACTGACCATGCTTTGACTGACCTATCAGTAGCAGAGACCTGCAGGGCACAGTCAGGGAACACAATAGGGACCCCTTCTCAGTCAGTCCCCAGGCACTCTGGTATCACGCAGAGAAAAGGCCTGCATGCTGGGTGGACTTATGGATTCTAAAGAACCCCTCCCTCAAGACAGATGGAGCTGCACTTGTCTGCCATTGCAAGGGACTCTGTGTGTAGATGTTCACCCACAGCTGCTCAGTTTCCGGGAAGGAATGTGTGGCCAGCAATGTGGCACTCTACCTGCACAGTTCGGAGCTGCTGACTGTGCCTTGTAGCACTGTCTACCACTTGCTGCAGGGCAGGTATATATGAGGAGGCACAGAATGGGTGCAGGTAGATACAAGTAACTGGTGGGAGGGGGGTTGGAGAGAGAGAGAGAGAGAGAGAGATATGACAGACATTTAAAAACAGAGCTATAAAAATATGTATTGGTGTAGGAGACAAAGAAACAATAGGTAGTGGTAAACACACAGGACAAAGCTAAAGCAAACATGAGTTGGGAGTATGGTAGGAAACAACTTTCAGGTGAAGGGAACACACATACAAAAGGAACTGCATCCACAGCAATAACACAAAGGTTACTGCCGTGCATATGTTCAGTTAATATATTTCTTACTGGCCACGCTACATGCCTGAGAAAGGGCCCTGTGTGGCCTGAAAGCGTGCTCACTATCACCAACAACATTTGGTCCAATAAAAGATATAATTTGAACCACTTTGGGAATTTTCAGACGTTACGAGATCACAGTCAACCACAGTGAACTACGGTCAATCCTGTGGTGGGGCCAAAGCGCCCTGAACGTCTGTTTTGCAGGCGCCAGATGTTCACCACAGTCAATCCCCAGCAGGGGTCAAAATTAACCACCCTTCCAGAGCTCCGGCCCAGACCATCTCCGAAAGTGTGGTCAAAGTGATTCCCACCGGGAAACAACAAAAAGTAACGTCTGAACGGCAACCACCAGCCAGAATCAAGCAAAATGATTCCCAGCTGGGGACAAAGCACACAGTGTCACTGCCAGGCAATGAGCAACAACACAGGCAGGGGAGGGAGATTTAAAAGGTACACAGCAGCAGGGGGATGTGGTGGGATGGAGCGAGGCAGAAGGGAGAGGAGAGCGGAGGGCGAGTGAGCAAGGGTGGAGGAGGTGCAGGTGGAGGAGGTGGTCGTGCTGCACATGGAGGCGGTGGGGGGAGAGAAGCAGCAGCAGCAGCAGCAGCAGCAGCAACAGCAGCCAGGACAGGCTTCCCCGGTGCCTACAACCGGCCCAGGGGACGAGGCACCCTGGAAAAGAGTAAGGGGAGTGAGGGGGGGGCAACAGCACAGGGGCACCAAGGGGGGTGGACGGGCCGGAAGGTTGGAGAAAAGGGGGAGGGACACGGGGCTGTGGCAACCCGGCAACCAACTGCCCCCCCTTACAACCCACAGACACGGAAACAGGCCCAGGATCTCGAGCCCCTGGAGGAGAGGACCAGAGGGCATGTGGAAGAGGAGGAGGAGGACCAGGAGGAGGGGGAAGACCACGACCTGGAGGATGCCCACGGGAGAAGGCCATACCACCGAGGGGGGCAATGGGGGCACAGGGAAACCCAGGAATTCATTAGGATCTGGGGGACCCTGGAGCACCAGCTGGAGCTAGCCATGAACCAGCACAATGAGCATGTCTACAAGGAGATCGTGTAGGACATGGAGGTGTCGGGGCACCACAGGACAGTGGCACAGTGCCGATCAAAGGCCAAGGAGCTCAAGAGGGGGTACAAGGCCATAAAGGATAACAACAGGTGGTCCAGGCACGGAGTCCAGACGGCCCCCTACTATGATGCCCTGGATCGCATCCTGCACATGAAGGGCTCCATAGTCACCCCTCACCTTGTGGGGAGCGTCGTGGTCCAGGGCAGGGAATGGGCCAAGGTACCCCCTCCCCTCGCAGCCCCCAATGAAGGCAGCGACTCCAGGAGCCCCGGCCCCCAAGAGGAATGCCCCGGGACCTCGGGGACCAGCAGGCCCCCCTCGCACACCAGCCCAGACTCTCAGGACACTGAGGCCTCCCAGGATACTGTCGGGGACATGGACAGTGGGGGGAAGGGGAACTCCAAGAGCTACATGGTGTCCATTGGGAAGCCGAGAGGGAGGCACCAGAGACATGGGGAAAGGGGAAAAAGGGGGGAAGGGGGAGGGTGGCCTGAGGGGGGGCACTGAGAGGTGGGGAGTGGGGGAGGTGGTGGGAGAACATATAGAAGGGAGATACAATAAATGCACGGGCACCAAAGTGTGTTTTCAGATGTTACGGGGCCGCTTGGCCCCGTACCGAAAACAACCCATTCATTCCCCGCCGGGGTGACCCCGTCACGCCATATCAGACATGCCGGGGATCCCGGCGGGGAATCTGGGAGGGGGCGGGGCCGCGCAGCACAACGTGTGGCCGCACAGCCCCACCCCCTCCACGCTCCCCACTGCCTGCCCTCTGGGGAGACGGGTGGGCGGCGGGGCCAATGCGGCCGCAGCGTCCGGCCAAATTCGCCATGGCCCGGGATCCCGCCGGTGATCCCGGGCCGTGGCGCCCGGCCAGATGTTACTTTTTGTTGGTCCCCACTGGGGATCTCTTTGACCACGCTTCCCGGGACATTCCCCTGGCTAGCCCGGGAAGCGTGGTTCAAATTGACCCCTTGCGGGTATTGACCGTGGCGAACATCTGGCAGCCGCCAAACAGACGTTCGAGACACAGTGACCACAGGTGGGTATTCACCATGGTTCACTGTGATCCCGTAACATCTGAAAACACCCAAAGTTGCCTCTGTGTTTCTGTTCATGGGTCCGGGGCTGGGGGCACAAAGGTGTGTAGGGGCACGGCCAGGGTGCTGCTGGGGGCCCCGGGGTGGTGGGGAGGGAGTGTGCGGCCTCAGCCCTCAGCCTCCCAGCTGATCCACCTCACCAGGGCAGCACGGATGCGCTTTGCGTATCGGTACTCCTGCGGGTTCTCTGCATTTACATAGAGAGGCACTGGGCTGGGAGGGTGCTGGGGCGTGGTAGTCGAGGGAAGCCCCATTGGTCTCGCACACGTTGTGCAGCACACAGCAGGCTCCAATCACGAGGGAAGAGGTCTCCAACATATAGTCCAGCCGGCCCGCAAGGCTCCTCCAGCGCTGTTTGAGGGCCCCGAAGGCTCTCTTGACCATGGTCCTACTCGCGCACAGGCAGGTATTGTAGAGCACCTCTGCAGGGGTCCTGGCGATTGGGTATGCCTTCATCAGCCAGCGGGTGAGTGGATAGGCTGGGTCCCCCAGGATGCACGGGGGAATCAGCACCCCCTCAATCTGGGTCCTCCCCATGTCTGCGAAGTCCCAGCGGTAGATCCGGGCATAGAAGGGAGAGATGGTCATGATCCAGGCATCGTGGCTGCGACCAGAGTGGCCCATGTAAATGTCTATGAACCGACCACAGTGGTCCATGACCGCCTGCAGCTTCAGGGAGTGGTACCCGTGTTGGTTGACATATTCCGAGGCCTCTCCAGCGGATGGGTGCAGGATCTATATGTGGGTGCCGTCCACGGCGCTCATGCAGTTGGGGAATCCCCCAACCATGAATCCGGTCATCACGGCCTCCTGGTCCACCAACTGGATCGCTCAGTCCAGGAGCATGCCCTCCAGTGCCTCGCAGACATCCCGCAGGATCTCGGTGATGGTGCTCACCTCAACGCCGAAGTGCTGCGAGACGGAGCGGCAGGAGTCAGGTGTTGCAAGGGCCCAGACCCTGATGGCCACCCGCTGGACCATGGGAATGGGGGCCCACATGGGGGTGTCCTGTCTCTCCAGTCAGGACGTTAACAGCTCGGAGAGTCACAGGAGGACACGCTTGTCCATCCAAAAGTGTGCTCTCCAGGTGGCCTTGTCCCATTGGGCCTGTGCCCGCTCCGTGACCCATACCATCGGTCAATGGGCATAGCAAGCAGGGCTGCGTGCCCCATGGTCTCCCTCCACCACTGGAGCCAGCTGGCCACCTTGCAGAGTGCAGCAGCCCACTGCTGGGCACAGAGGAGAGCCTGTTGGGCCACCCCAGACACCCACTGGACCCTGAGGTGGGCCAGGGAGCGCCTGCACCCTTGGTGGGTTTTCCATGCTCTGGCAGTGCTCCTGGCCATGCACACCCACAGCTGGGTGTCCAGGTGCACCTCAGCGGTCTGGATACGCAGGAGGTCAGTGTGCGAGTGGTACCACTCCGTGCAAATGGCTAGGTGCATCCCGCAGGTGCCCAACCATCACAGCTCCATGGTGACCGGTGCCCTGGGTGGGTTGGAGCCGCAGCTGTTGTAGGATGGGGCCTGTGTAGCCCTGGCCCCCCGGTCGCACTCTGCCAACTGGGCTCGGGGTCCTGGGTCACTTTGGTTGCCCCCCAGGCCGGCAGGCCTGGCTCCTGCAGGGCGAGTGGGGCAGGGAGGCCACGAGTGGCCCAAAGAGTGCACCTGTCTTCCCTGCAGGGGGGATGGCAAATGGTCCTGCCTTCGCCCAGGCATGTGTGGGCAGCAGCTGCATTCCTGCTGTCATCACCTCCCACCTCTCGGTGTCAGCTGCCTGTTGTCCTTGCCGCCCTGCTTAGTGTGTAGGCTGTCTGGTCCGTGTGCTCTGTTCCAGCAGCTGGGCTGGGTCTGCACCCCAAGCCTCACTCTGTAGCTGTACAATGTTGTGGCCTGTGCCCTTATTGCTTGGGCTTGGAGATCCCCTGCTTCCCCTCCCGTCCCTCCAGAGATTGTAGGGCCCTCTGTTCCTTGCACTTAGTATCCTCTGCTTGCTGGACCATGGCTGGATGCTCTTCCCCAGGGCTCCCGGGCTGCAGCACCCTCGGGGCCCCCCATAGCTGGACGTTCCGTGAGACCATGGCCCTGTGTGACCTGTGACATTCCCCGGCCATGCAATTGCTCCTGAGCTGCCCGGACAGCCTCACAGGTGCCTACGAGAGTATGAGCTCTGGGCTGCAGTACTATGGCTATGTGGTGAGTGCCCACGACTTCCAGCTGCATGCGGAGACGCTAGGCCTGTGTCCCTTTCCCAATGGGCGCATCCCAGAGATCATGTGCTCGCATGTGGGGTGGTTGGCAGTGGAGACCATGTTTGCCCTCTCTGTGTGCAACCTGGCTGCCTACATGGCCTATCTGGTGGAGGGGGGCCCTGTCCTAGCTGTGTCCTTCTTTGACTGTGTTCATGGGGCCCGAGGTTACCAGCGGTCCCACGGGGCGATCTATCACCGCCTGTTGGATCTGGGTTACCTTCTGTGCCCCCCAGCTGCTGATTATGGCTTGTTGGAGCCCTCTGAAGTGGAGGTGTCAGCACTGGCTGGTGTCTGGTCCTGATCCGATGTGCAGGTAGACCTTACCACGCAGGATCCCTTTGAGGCATACTACCTCATCGCCCACCACATGTCTGCGCTGGAGTACCATTGGGGCATGCTTCAGTGGCCCCACTTCATGCCCCCCTGCAGCTGGCTGTGAGGTCCCCCTTTCCTTCTGGGCCCTGGATGCTGGCCCCGCTGAGAGCTCCCGCCTCCACCCTGCTGCCGCAGGTTGCTGCCCTCTCCCTCCATAATGTCCCTGGCTCGCTGCTGTGCTGGCTGATTTCTGGGGTCCTGCTGCCCCTGCCTGTGGCTCTGTGCCCCCTCCACGGGCCCCCCCTGTCCGCCTTTGCAACTGGTATTCCCCTCTGTGGCTGCCGCCTCCTGTGGCAGTCTCCTGAATGCTGAGCCTGCTCCCAGCTCCCCAGGTGCTGCTGTCCTTCCTGGTCCAGCCTTGATCCCTCCTGTGCCCATACCCCCCGCCCCCTTTGGTGACTCTGTGACCGAGGGGTTCTGGGGCCCCAGGACTGCACCTCCTGGCATCCTCCCGGGGGGGGGTGTCAGCTGGCTCGTGGAAGGGCTGCTCTGCTATTCAGCCCCGGCTAGCCTCCTTCCATCCATCGCACCCTAGCTGGCGCATGGGTTCCTGGACAGCCTCCTGGACCATTCCCGGGCTGCTCCCTGGTGCGTGTGGCCTCCCCCTGTGCCTATGCTCTGCCCCTGGGGGTTCCCCCATTCCGGGACTGCCTGTGTAGCTGTGGGGGTGCCAGTGCAGGCTGTGCTATTGTGGGGGTTCTGGGTGCCATTCCCCGTGACATGCCCTGGCCCCTGGGCCGGTTCCCCCCCTCCTCCCTGTCCCCCCCTCCCCCCCTGTGCCTGTTGTGCCATGTGTGTTGTCTGTCCCGCTGTGTTCCCCCTTCCCTTCCTTTCCCGTGCAGGTGTGTGTGCACCCGGGCGTGTGTTTGTGCTGTGTGTTCCGCTATGAACTCATTTTCCCTGTGTCCGTTGTGTGTGCTGCCTCAGTGGCTCTTCTCCCTCTTCCCCCTCCCTTCCTGTTTCCCTTGTGTGGGCATTCCCTGTGGGCCCTTTTGACTTCCTTTGCCCTCAGCCGGCCATGTCTGCCTCCCGCCCCTCTGGGTGACTTCTGGGTATTTTGACCATGGCCCAGGATCGGCGTAACATCTGTTGCGCTGCCCCGGGCCATGGTCTGCCGGTCCGATTCCCTGCCATGGTCCCGCTCCCGTCATGTCTGTTTGGGTCCTCTCTTGCCCACAGGGAGTGGTTAGCCGGCTTGCCACCACTGGGAATCCACTGTGGTGAATCGGGCGCCCATAACGTCTGAAATCACCCTTTGTCTCTCTGTCACTTTGGACCAACATGGCAACTACACTCGCTCTCTGGATCTAAAACATATTAACCAAACCAAAAAACTTAACAGTTTAAAAAAAACTTAAACGCACAAGAGTTTTCTTAAAATACAATGCCCCCCCTCAATTCAGTACAATTACAATTCAAAAAACATTCCACTCCATACATTGCTACAAAACATAAATGCCAAAAAACATAGAAATTATTACAGAATTTGAGCAATATTTAATATTTTATCCTCATCAACATACATGTTATATATGTACTTAATTCCTTACCCATACATACTTTTATTCATTTTTATCAATAACTAAACTTTCACATTTTCCCATTATTAAATTTAAATTTATTATCATAATTCAACAAGGAACATTTTTTCAGAGTGCATTAAGTCTGTTTTTACAGAACATCATTCTGTACAATGAATTGTATAATGTTGTCTACACTCACATTCTTAAGTGCATTGTATGAGCTGTATACAGTTTGTATACATGTAAATTACAGACTTAATTAACGTTTAAACAGTCATAACATTTTATTTTACTGATGGATCTTCTTCAAACTTTGTGCATATGATGGTCCTCACAACTTATAGCCATGGATAAATTTTCAGCAATGTAGCTCAAGTGGTTTCCTCAAAATTGGGGCTTCAGCAGTCCCCTGTTTATAATGGAGAGTGGTTGTGCATTTAAATTTCAGGCAGCTACCGCTGCCTGAAAAATAAGGGTTAAGGGTCCATATTCCTGGCCACTCCCCCAAACAGTTTGTTTGCTCCATTTTGCAAGGAGGTTTTTTTAAAGTTCATTCGCACTTCAAAAGATGGCAATCTCTTTTGTTCTTGTGAGGGAGATTCACGTATTTACCTAGAAGAACTTCTGTGCTTCATCTACAGTTCATACTTCACATACATAGTGGAAATACAGAAATGCTCTTCCTCTTAAACATATCATAAATCATAACTTATAGGTCTTAGTTGCTACACCCCCTCACCCCAATTGCCTGGCCTTTAGAAATACTATAATGAATATGTAATAATCAATGTTTAATTATAATAATCAATAATCAATAATTAATAATTAAATTAACAATTAATAATTAATAATTTGAGTTTAAAATTAATAATTAATAATTAAATTAATACTTATTAATAATTAATAACTAATATACTTGATAGCACAGGGAGTCCAGGTGCTGCCAGCCCAACAATTGTCCAAAAGGATGATCAAGACACCTGGCCACTCTTCCCCGCCCCTCCCCAAAATAATGAATTCTGCTTTCAAAATCACACATTTGATTTTTTTTTAAATTGTCTTTTAGTTTGCAGACCCTCAGGACACGCACCAGTAAGCCTGAAGCGACAGCATTGTTTGCTCTTCTGCTTTGGGCTGCTTCTTTTTTTGCTTGTCTGGCACTGGGCCGATGGCAACGAATGGCAATTTACGATACTTCACGGCAATTTACAGCAGTTTTCTAAAACTTACGGTAGTTTGCAGCAGTTGCGGAATTTATGGGAGTGTACATAACTTTTACATCAGTTACATCAATAATGTGGGTTTCTTACGTTAGACGGGGTAGTTCTCGCATGCAAAGGGCTGAATGAGCAAGCCCTCAGAAGAAGCCAAATAGAAAGAGAAGGAATAAAGGGAGAGCTACCTTTAATACCCATGTGCTCTCATCTGGTCCACCAATCACAAAACAGTACACACAGCACATTCTGACAGATCACAGCAATTTCCAACAGTTCACAACAATTTACATAATTTTACAAAATTATACGAAAGTGCCCAAAAGTTTACGACAGTTCACGTAAGTCCATGAGAGACTGATACTTTCGAAAAGGAGGAGAACAGCGATATACTTGAGTGGAAAGCAGCAGAAAATATCAATAAGTACTGCTCCTTCAGTGGGGTTTGCCATGTACACAAAGGTGGTGTCGGATTGGACATGTCCAACAAAAAGAGCTGCTGCTGCCACTTACCATTTCACCCCTATGCACCAGTCACCCTTTCCAGCTTTCTCCAGGAAGGCTGAAAACTCACCTGTTAAAGAATGAGGAGTCATGGTGCCATCACAAGGCTTAAGATCTGAGGCCATTTATAGACAAGACAAAAAAGGTGGCTGATCCTTTGATCAGCCGCCTTTATTTGCGCTCATCTATCTGTTCCAGCTGCATCTTACCCCGCGTCAGAGGGGGCAGGCGATCCTGCCCCCTCCAACGTGGATCCCCGAAGTGCCGGCTTAACGCCGCACTTCCGGGTTCCCTGGGCTTGTGCGCATGCACGGAAGGGCGCGCATGCGCACAAAGACTCTCTGACGTGTCTGAACAGCAGACACGGCAGAGAGAGGAAGGCGGGGGACAGATGCTGGCGCTGGATGATCCCGCTTGTCAGTGGGATCGTCTATCAACGCCCTGAGACTTTAAGAAACTCCTAAACCCCCAAGAATTAAGAGTGTGAGCAGCCCTACATAAAGCTCAAGGGCGCACCGAGAGGTTGTCCACTGATTCAATCCCTCCCATTAGCCCTGACCCTCAACCCTTGAGACAGACATCCCCTGTCCCTCCTCTTTCCCATCCAAAAGTGCTTTACTCAGAGGAGTAGAATGGCCAGTGCTCATGATTTTAACATGAGAGTCAGGGTAGCCTAATGGATAAAGTATTGGACCTGGGAAACCAGAGCTCAAATCTTGCCTTAGCCATTCATTCACTGAGTGGCCTTGAGCAAAGTCGCTGGGTGAAATCAGAAGTGACAGTGGCATGGTGAAAACCTGATCTGGACTGGTTTACCACAGTGCTGTTGTCACTGCTGGGTCAGGTCGACACTTGACCTTGGCTGGGGAGCCATCCCGTGCCACCTGTCCCTGCCCAGTGCCCCGCCCTCCACCATGATGCAAAGCCATAGTGGCCAATGATGACCGTCCAAGGCAGCCCTGATCTGGGACCGGTCACAGTGAGTAGAACATACCTGCTGTGGCCCACTTTGTCCAGGACTGACCCTGGATTAAATGATCATTGGTGGGATTATCATGGGGAGCAGCCTGGGCTGTGATTTGGCACTTTGCCGAGTAACAGCCCAGGTTAGCCACTGACACATCCGGAGTCAGTTCGGGGGAAATATCTGGGGCTCTGAACACAACCGTGACAGTGACTCACGGGGTCACAAAGCTGGCCGAAGAGGGTTACTGTGACATTTGCTTTTCCCCACTGTCTCTCAGCCTCAGTTCCCAATCTGTAAAATGGTAACAATACTGATCTACCCCACAAGGCTGTTGTCAGGGAGAACAAGATAAGGATTGCGAAGCACTGTGAACACTGACAGTGTGATATGCATAATTAATAATAACACAAGTCTTAAAAGCAGAGTCTAAAATCCTACAGTTTGAGGTTTCATTTATGGTAAGAGGTCCCTCTCTAGGCCTTCTGCTTGTAGAAAAAATCTGGCCAATGTAAACTGTGGCACAGTAGGAACTAAAAAGGGACAAATGCCAGCAAACCAACATTAATTATACTTGCTCTGCAGAGCGCCCCTGCGTGCGTGGTGACAGAGGCTGGGATATTGCCTCGCCCCCCTCCCCTATGTGGGTGGGAGTGGGTGTGTGAAGATATTGATAGACAGAGGAGTGGGGTGGGGTCCTGTGTGTATTGTGTGGGGAATTTTGACATTGGAGGGGTGCAATTTTGGGGGTTTGGGTGTGGTGTGGGGGTTGTTGACCTCCCTCTGGTGGCAGGAGAGGGAGGCCAGGGGGTGGTGTGGAGGGGAACCCCTGGTGTGAGCAGGGGTGA
>QEPC01013677.1:1415350-1429353 GCA_003113815.1 Sphenodon punctatus
GCAGCTGTGCCACTACTTCCAACATGGCATTTATATGCTCCTGCATTTCACTTTCTTTGCCAAGCCTCATTTTGTATAGTTTCCTCAGTAGAAACAGTTTGCTATTCAGGTTAGTTCTCTCATGCAAGTTTTGCAATGCAATCCACATGCCTCTTGCTGTGGTCTCACTTCTTATATGGATTAGCTGGTCATCTTCCATCTTTAGACAGCAGCATTTCCACTTTAAACTTCCACAATTGGTAGTTTACATTGTTCAGGTTTCCTACTGGAAGTCTGAGCTCTGAGCTGCTTGCCATACTTGCTTCCCTCCCTTTCCCCTTCTGGGATTTAGGCCTTCTTACTCACAGTCAGTAGGCCTCTCTGTCTGGGAGTTTTCTTTCACAGTCTGCACTCCTTCTGGGCTGCTTCTGTCTTCAAAATTGCCTTGAAGATGTCCTGGGCCCATATCCTATTGTAGAGTTAGCTTTCTGTTGAATAACACACACAGCAGAAGTTTCTTCAAAAAAGAACTTTACTAAGAACTCAGAAGACATGCTTCCATATGGTACAGACTGCATGGGACAAGATGGAGGACAGAGAGAGAAGAAGAGAGGAGAAAAGGAGGGAAAAAACACACTGTTTCATCCCCTGACCCTCCTCCTATGGGACAAACCCCATATTGAGCTTGCAGGGCTTGCAATGGGCTTTTACTTGTGACTGTTGCACATTCCAACAGGTTATTGAACTGGTGGTGGCTTGACAACTTCAGGAGCATCTGGTCTGGGTCAATTTTCTTGATCCCTCGCAGTCTGGCTTTTGTCCAGGTTATGGCATGGAAACTGCGCTTGTAGCCTTGGTCGATGACCTCTCTCGTGAGTTGTACCAGGGTCATTTGACCCTGTTGATTCTGTTAGATCTCTTGGCTGCATTTGATATGGTTGATCATGAGTTGTTGGTGACTCAGCTGCGGGACTGGGCAGGGATTAGCGGGACTGTTCTTGAATGATTCCGCTCTTTCCTGTCTGGGAGAACCCAGCGTGTGGTGCTGGGTAATTTCTCTTCTTCTCCCCGGGGCCTCACGTGCGGGGTCTAGCAGGGTTCCATCTTATCCTCTCTCATGTTCAATGTGTATATGCAGCCTTTTGGGGAGGTTGTCATGAAGTTTGGTGTAAGGTGTCATCAATATGCTGATGACACCCAGCTATAACTCTATTTTTCAGCTGACCCAGGTCCAGCAGTCTCAGTGCTTACCTGGTGTTTATCAGCAGTGGGGAATTGGATGAGGACAAGCCGCCTGAAGTTAAATCCTGACAAGATGGAGGTGATGGTTTTCGGGAAAGCCAGGAGAAAGATGGCCCCCATCATTGATGGGGTCTGTCCTCCCCTGATATCTCAGGTCCAGAGTCTGGGTGTGCTCCTGAATCCGCAGCTCTGCCTGGATGTCCAGCTGGCGGCTGTGGTGAAGGGGGCATTCCACCAGTTACATCTGGTACGTCGTCTTAGGCATTATGTCTCGAACTCGGATCTGGCTACAAATTGTCCATGCTTTTATTACCTTGAGACTGGACTACTGTAATGCACTCTATGTGGGGCTACCCTTGGTGCTGGTTCGGAGACTGCAGCTGGTGCAGAATACAGTGATCCATGTCCTAATGGGGACAGGCTGATGTGAACACATTACACCAGTGCTTCACTCTCTGCACTGGCTGCCAATAGTCTTCCAGGCCCAATTCAAGGGGTTGGTGTTTAAAGTCCTAAATTACCTTTAAAGTCCTAAATAGCCTGGGCCCCACCTACCTGTAGGACCACCTCACCCTCCAGATCCTGGATGGACCCCTGCGGTCGGCCGGGGGTGCCCTCCTCGAGGTTGCCTGGGTTTCTCAGGTGTCAACCATGAGGAGGGAATTTTCTTTGGCTGCACCGCAGCTGTG
This sequence comes from Sphenodon punctatus, assembly GCA_003113815.1. Classification (NCBI taxonomy): domain Eukaryota; kingdom Metazoa; phylum Chordata; class Lepidosauria; order Sphenodontia; family Sphenodontidae; genus Sphenodon; species Sphenodon punctatus. The sequence continues at coordinate 1,417,261 of QEPC01013677.1, forward strand.
GAACTCCCTCCTGTTGGAGATTCGCCTGACCACCAACCTCCCCTCTTTCTGTAGACAGTGTAAGACCTGGCTGTTCCACTGGGCCTTTACCGAGGGAGATGGGGTGGGTGGGTTGGGTTAGGGAGTGTTTGGGTATGGGTTATTTTAATATGAGAATTTTGGGTTGTTTTTAATTGTATTTTAGTTATGTATTTTTAAATGTTGTTAGCCGCCCCGAGATGCTTATAGCAGGAGGGGGCGGCATATAAATTTTAATAATAAATAAATAATAAATAAAAACTGTTAAAAGCAGGAACATTTCTAAACAAAACGTACCTTTCCAAAAACATTGAACAAAGTACATTTTACCAAAACTTAAATGCCTAAAACAATGAAACTTAATCACACTTACATTACAAAACACATTTAACAACATACAATGTAATAAAAATGAAATGTCACAAAGCACCTATGAAATTTGTTGACAATGTCTTAACTCTGTCCTTTTATGCAGGATGAAGGTTTGTGTGTAAATGCCCTAATATGACATTATTTCTGTAGAGGTCATTTAATTATTATCATAAGTCACCTATGAATTTTTTTTCATGGTCATGATTTTTAGTGTTTAAATTTTGTTAAAATGTACTTTGTTCAATTTTTTGGAAAGGTAAGCTTTGTTTTGAAATGTTCCTTAGCGGTTTTTGAAATGGAAAGTTTTGTTGTTTAAGAATATTCAGTGTACACGGGAAATCCAGAACCTCAATATTTTTTTCCAGCGGTGGGGGTTGGGGCAGTTTTATGGCTGTCCTACACAACCCAAAAGTTGGTGGAATGTGCTCCTGTTCTCCCCCACCCTCCTGTCCTGCCCCATATTTATGTCCACATGTACATCAGTTCTACTACCATGAAGTAATGTCTGATCATTTCCATATGCTGAGAACTCTTATTTGCCACTGAAGTCAAAGGGAATGGAGGGCACTCAGTATTCAGTCAGGATTAGGCCGTGGTCCTTTAACAGTTAAAATAAATTGACCAAACCATAATAAAGAAACGGATGGAAATAAAGACACAGCTGTAGGATGCACATGTGTGTGAGAGAGTGGGAAGATGCAGTTCTAGTGAAATCAATGGATCCGTCTGCATTGCTTTCAGTGGGGCTAGGATTGCACTCTGACTCTGAGAGGGAATAACAGATAGATGTCCAGAAAGACAGATCTACAGACACAGCAGCTTGGTGCTGAGCAGCACAGGGGTTTGGGCTCATGCGATGGAGCTGATGTTGTTTTCTGGATTAAGTTATTTTGTTTGTCTCTGAAGTAAATAAATAAACCCAGACCCACCTAACAGGAATTGGGGGGGGGGGCGCGGGGGGGTGGAGAAGCCCTACCCCCACCCCTCATTTCCCCAAAGCTGGCCTGTCTCCCAGATTTATGGAGCTGTGGTCGCAGAGAACTGTCCTGTGTCTGGACTGCCTAGGCTTCTGCCTTAGCCCACAGAGAAATTCTTTGCTTATTGAATCACATTTATCATCTTTAAATACATATGCAGGCCCATGTTTCCGAATCCATAAACATCTTTAACTAACTCAGCCCAGCTAGGCCTCTTTCAGCAGTAATTTATATTTAACTTTTTCCATATGCAGGGCCTGTTGCTTTAGTGTCATTTCCGGGAAAACAAGGGGGGAGTTATGCTGAGGGGGAGGGGGGACGCTGCATATTCTGGCCTGTTGGAACAGGCCTGCTGCTGGCACTGGGAGAGAAATCTAGCCAGAGCAGAGCCAATGCTCATTAATCATTTGAACTACTAAACTGCCAGGTCCTTTCAAGATCTTTCAAGAAGTGTTTTCACCCAAAATAGAGTTGAAAACGCGCCGGGCTCTACTTTCAGAGACTCATCAATCTGGCCATTATGGGGAGTGTCAGGCAGCACTGACAGACAAGGCCTCTCTGTTCAGGGGGCCCTGACTCCCACAACCTGTCATATCAAGGGCCTGATCAAATTTGACAGCTTCATTTGTACCTACAGAATAGATAAAAGGGCTGTTCATTGAAACAAATGGAGGGGAGGAGAAGATGGAGAGGGGAGCGAAATCCAGGAGGGAAGGGTGCAGGGAGGGGAGCCTTAACAGGGTTCATCATGATGAACGGGTAATGGCAAGGCAGGGCTAAAGGGACTGGAAAGCAAGATGAGTCCTGCTTTGCCCCATATGCTGTTATTGGATCTGACTTCCATCTTAAGTCCTAATTTAAAATCTGGTGAAGCTGATGGCATGAGGAGATGAGGTTAGGAATGCCACCCCCTGCTGGTGAGCAGGGGAAGCCTGGGTCATGGCACTGAGGTCACTTTTAGATGAGCGACTGGACTTACCAGCTTGAAGAATGCGCTTCCTGAAAAGCTGCTTTGGTTGTGTTTAGATGCACTGGAAGTAGCCAGCTGCCATAGGAAGTGCAGCTCGCATAGTCTCTTTGAAACCATATTTGAAAAGTCTCGGGCTTTCCAAATACGGCTTCAAAGAGACCACGTAAGCCACGTTTCCTATTGTAACTGGCTACTTCTAGTACATCTAAATGCACCCCACGTGGCTTTTCAGGAAGCACTTCCTTCAAGCTGGTAAGTACAGCCGCCTGTTTAATAGTAGTCTGAGACAGCCAACAATGGGGTAGCTAAAAGAGGGACTGTGCCCACCATTCATGGGCAGTGTCCCCTATTTCTGACGGGACCTGGCTCATGAACCATCTTCCGCAGGGTTTCTCTGGAGCAGCAGCTGGGCTTGCTGCACCACTACTTTTCCTTACCACAGACCCAGCCACTCCCTCAAAAAAGCCTCCCTGCTTTGTCCCTAGCGACACCCCTTCTGTCCATCTCTGGCCAGTCATGCCTCTCAGCTTTTTGGTTGGCTGCCAGCCATAACATAAGGCTTGCTGATAGCACCCGGAAGCTGGGTGAAACTTCACTCTTTTCACTACTTGGTCCCCTGTTGTCTTGCCTGACTTATTCCCAGCCTTATTTCTGTCTGCTTCCCTCCTAGCCTTGATCTTGTTCCTGCACCCCAACCCCTGTTGGAAATGCAAGGACTGTGAGATAATTGCATCCATTTGCGCAATGCAGAGTTTACAGAGGTGTGTGAGTAGCTAATCATCAATAAGCAGGCAGGAAGCATACTTAAGCTTAAGTAGCTTTATTAGGAAAATATATGTAGGATAGGAAAGGCCTACATCTATGCTAAGTCCTAAGACTAGGTGTGTTCAGGAGGGAAGAAGGAAGCTCTCTGAGACACAAAGAGATGAGAAATCTCCTGGGGGAGGAGATTGACCAATCAGGTCCTGACAGGAGTAGGACAGATAGGATGGGGGAAGGGTTCCCTGATCTGTCTGTCTACTCCTGGTGTTTCTAGCAAACAAACAGGATGAGGTGCTTAGGGGGGATGCAACCAAAGCAATGTATTTCCAACAACCCCCACATCCGTCTATGACCAGACACCCCTCACACCGTGTCCCTTACAATTTGTTCCTCTCTTTCCTCCCCCTCCCAGCTGCTAAAAAATACGGGTGTCTCCTTCTCCACAAAAAAATGGTGCCACTCCTGCCTGCAGCTCCCACCTGTGAGACTTTAGTTATGCCTTTGGCAGTCATGTTCCATAGCAAAGAGCAGCTGTCGGCCTGTCGCCACAAGGAACCCACATCAAACATAATTGTCTCCTGCCAGAGCATTGTAGTTCTCCTGGCTTTGTCACAAACCTTATGTTATTTGGTGTCATTCTTAAAGCTACAGCTCTAAGATCCACAGGCCACAGGGTCAGGGAGAATCTCAGATTTCCTTGTTTTTAATGTTTCTTGTGCTTGTAATGGAGAAGATAAGCTTGAGACATGATCCTCAAAAGTTTGAACACCAAAAATGCAATTAAAGAACTTCAAATTAGGGTTTCTTTAAAAAGAAATCTCATGATTTTGTGGGGACTTGGCTCATGATTCCTGAACCCCTAGGACTGGCAGGCTTGGCTAACCATCATGGGGTCATATTACCCTCTCATGTATGCTGGTTTTGCACCAGGAAAACATCTGCTAATAGTTATTATTTGTATTGCAGAAGCACCCAGAGGATTCAGCCCCGCTTTGATGGGTACTGCACATGTTCATAACAGACAGGCAGTCCCTGCCCCAAAGAGTTTGCAGTTTGGCAATGATTAACACCATGGCCAGGGGAGGCTTGGTCTCTGGGCCCTGGTTGACGGTAGAGGCTGGGCCTGCAGGCTGGAGCTTTGAACAGCGGTAGCATCACCATACTTCCCCTTTAAAAGAGGACACATATGAAAAATACATGTTGCAGGTCTGCACTGGAACCAATGCAGCCCTGCATCATGTATTTTTCACAAGCATCTTCTTGTAAAGGGGAGGTATGATAACCCTAAATAGAAGTGGTGATTCAGTAGCCAATTTGGATAGGAATCTTCCACTTCTATTGTCATGGGTGTAAAAATAGGGGGAGAGGACACTTACTTCTAATTTTGGAATGCAGGGGGCAGTCTCCCCACCTTAATTTTGGTTCTCCGTGAATTTATGTCAGTTCCCCCCCAGCTCCAGCCCTGTACCTGTTCACATGAACACAGCTGTCAGCTAACAGCCCACCTGAACTGAATCCCTGTACTTACTAAGAGTAGGGTTGGCACCTTCCTCCAGATGGAAACCCAGAGGGGTGAAGCCATGTCACAAAGTGGGCAGGGCAAAGGGGCTGTCATGTCCCTTTCGGACATAACCCTGCCTGCCCCTTATGAGGCATTGCGATGTCACAGCACTCTGGAGAGGATGGGCCAAGCCACAGAGGAAGTGGTTCAAAGGGGCTGCCCTACACCCCCTTTCTGGCACAGCTCCACCTTTGTGGAGTGGTTCTCCTTAGTCTTATGCTCACTGGGCTAAGCTCACATACCCAATTCCTTCATTTGTTTCCCGTAAGACTTGATTTCCATACCCTTTATCATCTTTGTTGCCATCCTCTTAATCTGCTCCAATTTGTCAAAGTCCTTCTTAAAATGAAACAACCAAAACTGGACATAGTACTCCAGGTGTGGTCTGACCAGTGCCACAAAGAGTGGAATGATTGCTTCTGCTGATTTGAAAACCAGGCTTCTGTTAATGCAGCCTAAAACTGCATTACTTTTTTTTGAAGCTGCATCACATTACTGACCCATGTTCAGCTTGTGATCAACCGCAGTCTATTGCTGCCAAACCAGGTATTCACCATTTTATACTGCTGCATTGGGTTTTTCTTTCCCAAATGCAGAACTTTACATTTATCTTGGTTGAATTTCATTTTGTTGATTTTAGCCCAGATTACCAACCTATCACAATTTTTTTTTAGTTCTAATTCTATCTTCCACTGTGTTATCTACAACTTCTAGTTTTGTGTTGTCTGCAAATTTGATAAGTATTCACTCTTCCCCTTCATCAAAGTCAATAATAAAGATGTTGAGTAACACTGGACCCAAAAAGAGTCCTGTGGGACCCCACTCGATATCTGCCTCCAGTTTGATGATGAGTCATTGATGATGACTCTTTTGAGTACAGTTCTTCAGCCGTGACTCCACCTTGCTGTAGTGACTTTCAGCCCACAATTCATTAGGTTCACTACTGTGACTGGAATTTGGGGTTCCCCTCTCTCTGTCAGTCCCCTGAAGCACCTCTGGACCACCTACAACTCATTTACCCCACTTACAGCAACCACTGAGCAGTGCACCACTCTCTTCAGTGTGTGCCAGCCTGTTAGGGGTTAATCCTGTTACTTGTATCTCAGGGCTCCACAGTCATCAAGAAAGTAAAAAGGGATTAGGCTTGTCTTGATCCCAGTCAGCACAGTGCCAGTAACCATACAAACACATGCTGTATAATGAAAAAGTTTTATATAAGAATTAAGACAGATAATATTGGTTCAGAGTAAATACAGAAAGTGCATCATGAAATGAACTCAAAAGAGTGTGCAATGCTAGTTTAACTTAGAAAACTCCCTTAAGTTCTCACCTCAGTTCTAGAAAGCAAAGTGTCCTGTCCACCATGCAGCCAGGCTGATTCAGATGTCACATGCTGGCAGCTTCTTCTTAGGAACTGTGTCCCCCCTTTGGGTGCTATCAGTCTTCTCAAATATTCATGTTGGTTCTTTGTTCCTCTTCCTGCTTTTCTCTTGGTACCTGGCTGAGGTCATATAATAGGGGTGTGCACTAGGGTCCCATGTCACTTTTCGTTATGTTTTCATTATTAAAATGGGTTGTTTTCATTAATAACAAAATGACATTTTTCGTTATTGTTGTCGTTATCGGTATCATATGAATTTCAAACTAAGATTTTATTTTTGGTATCGGTATTGATTTTGTGCACCAATGAAGAATTATTGTCAGAAATTGAACTCCTTCCATTGTGATACAGAAAGAACTGAACACAATAATATATACTGTACACAATATGTAGTTTTATGTATATAATATATACAGAATCTAAGCTAAACCTAACCTATGTATAATACAAAATATTCCTATCCTATAGGGATGTGCAAACACGATGGAGTTCGGATGTTTGGGCATTCAGGCGTTCAGAGTAAAAATCTAGTTTGGGTTCGTGGTTTCGGTCCGGTGGAGTTCGGACAGTTCGGTGGAGTTTGGCAGAGTTTGGCACTGCCGGGAGGCTTGGGGTGCTCCAGGGACCCCCAGGGGGGCCCATGGTGGCATGGCAGGCTGTTGGAGACCCAGCAGCACCAGCACCAGCAGAGACTGGGAAAGCTTGGTGCTTGACGCCCCGGGTTGCCTGGGCAGGCAGGCTCAGTGCTTGGCCCCTGGGGGTTCCCGTGGCACCAGGGTTGGCTGTCTGAGACCCAGAGGCAGCAGCAGAGGCAGGGAAGGCTTGGAGCTTGGTGGCTGGCCAGGCACCCCGATTTGGCCGGGCATTGCAGGCTGCCAGGCATCTGTGGAGCAGTGGCAGACATTGGATTGCCCAGTAGCAGAACCCATGGTACAGCAGAGGCAGCTGCGGGAGCAGCAACAGACAGGCAGCGTGGCATGAGCAGCGGAAGGCAGGGACAGCACCTCATCAGTGCAGCCCAGATTGAGGAGGAGCCCCATCCAAAGACTGCCCCTGGCATGGGATGGCGTGTGCCACTGCACCATCAATCCATGTCCAGGGGCAACTCGGGGAATCAGAGCAGCGGAAGGTTGACCTTGATGAAAAGCAACTTCTCCACCAACTTGGCCTCCAGTCTCAGGCAGTGTGGCGAACAAATGTCCCCCACCATAGAGAACACCCGTTCGCTGGGGACACTTATTGGTGAGCAGGACAACAGATCCTTGGCCACTTTGGACAGAGCCAGCCACACGTCCATCCGAGAGCTGTGTCACCACCATGTTCTGCCCCTCCCATCAACGCTGTCAGTGGTGCAGCAGCAGCAGCCATTTGAGCCCCAGGAGCATCAGTGCACCATGGAGGAGCTGGGGTGGGGGCAGCTGCCAAGTCCATCGGCAGCTGCAGGACGTGGAGGGTGGTGTGGCTTTCAACTGAAAGCCACAAGCATGTTGGGGGAAATGATTGCGCTCGATAAGCAGCCCTTCTTGGTGGTCAGGGACATGGGGTTTAGGCACCTGATTGGCTTTCTGTCCCCCAGTTTAAGCTGCCCTCATGCAGCACTCTGAGTTGGCAGGTGCTGCCAGCCTTGTTTCAGGCTTTAAAGGAGTGGGTGAGGGAGCAGCTGGCAGGGGCTGGGGGTGCCACCGTCCACTTCACCACCGACCTGTGGTCAAGCAGAAGCATGCTGCATGCCTACCTGGCAGTGATGGCGCACTGGTGTCAGGACCCGGGGGCAGCATTTGGGAGTGGCAGGAGGGGTCCCGAAGCAGGGTATAGGTGGACCCTGCTTCAGGCGGAAGTCATGGATGCCGCAACCCCCACATGTCTTGGAACATTGAGGCAGCCCTGACCACCATGGTGAGGGAGTGGGTCATATCAGGTGTGCCCTTCACCAAAGGGTGTGTGGTGATGCACAATGTGGCCAATCTATTGAGGGCAGTCCATGAGGGGGACTTCACCAGCATCCCTTGTGCCGCACACACCCTTCTCCTGGTGGTCATGGATGCTCTGGGCTTGGGGGAGAAGGGGATTGGGGCAGGCACCCTTAGCTCCCTGATTGAGTGGGGGAGGAAACTGGGCGGTTTCTTTAACCATAGCGTGAAGCGCAGTGACCTCCTCTGGGTGAAGCAGGCAGAGCAAGGCTCCCCAGTGCACCAGCTAGTGCAGGGTGTATCCACCAGGTGGAATTCCACGTTCCTGATGCTTGAGAGGCTTCTTGAGCCTTGCATCAGGTTCAATTGGTGATGGACAGCGGGGCACCTCCAGGGCACAATGAAGCAGAATGGGAGATCCTGGCTCACACTGTCTTTGTTCTGAGACCATTCCTGGCCATTATGGGGACCATCAGCTCCTCCACATCCAACATCAGCCAGTTGACCCCTCTGGTCCAGAGTCTCCTCAGGCAGCTGGATGAGATTCTCCAGGGGCAGAATTGTGGCCCTCAGGAAAAGAAGCTGGCGGCTGTGGTGGTTGCCCTGGTGTGGCACCTGAAGGCAGGGCTGAAGGCATGGTGCAATGAGCTCCTGCTGTGGGAAGAATATGTGTTGGCAACCATGCCGGACCCCAGGGTCAAGGGCAGTGTGGCACGCCAGACAGCACTCTATGGCCACTGGAAGGGTGACCTGGTGGAGAGGGTGCAGCAGGCAGAGAGGGTTTTGGAGAGTGCACGGCAGCAGCAGGACACCCCTGAGGATGGTGGGAGCAGCCACCCCTTTCAGCCGGCGGGGTCTATCCCTCCCCCCAGCCCTAGCAGTAGCAGCACCAGCAGCAGGCTGAGCAGCAATAGCACCCCTATTGCTTCTGGATGACATGGATGGACAGCCCCCCCTGCCTGAAACTTAGGCCCCAGAACCCTGAGGGTGGGTCCTGGGGCTGGAGTGACTGCCTGTTTCTTATGCAGTGGAATGACAGCCCCCCATGAGCAGAATGATGGCCCCAGAATCCTGATGGTGGGTCCTGGGGCCAGAGTGGCAGCATCCAGATGAAGTGGAATGACATCCCACCCTGCCTGTAATGTAGGCCCCAGAACCCTGAGGGTGGGTCCTGGGGCTGGAGTGGCAGCTTCTGGATAAAGTGGAATGATGGCTCCCAGTGAGCGGAATGTCAGCCCCAGAACCCTGAGGGCGGGTTCTGAGGCTGGAGTGACTGGCTGTTTCTTGATGCGGTGGAATGACAGCTCCCCGTGAGCAGAATGGCGGCCTCAGAACCCTGATGGTGGGTCCTGGCACTAGAGTGGTAGCTTCTAGATGAAGTGGAAAGACAGCCCTCCCTGCCTGGAACGTAGGCCCCAGAACACTGACAGTGGGTCCTCAGGCTGGAGTGGATGGCTGTTTCTTGATGCAGTGGAATGACAGCTCCCCATGAATGGAATGACAGCATCTAGATGAAGTGGAATGATGACTCCCCGTGAGTAGAATGATAGCCCCAGAATCCTCACGGTGGGTCTTGGAGCTTGCATCAGTGGAGGATTTGCAGACAGTGAAGTGGATTGACAGCACTCCATGCCTGGAACGTAGGCCCCAGAACCCTGATGGTGGGTCCTCAAGCTGGAGTGGCTGGGTGTTTCTTGATTTGGTGGAATGAGGGCTCCCAGTGAGCAGAATGACAGCCCCAGAACCCTGGCGGTGGATCTTGGGACTAGAGTGGCAGCTTCTAGATGAAGTGGAATGGCAGTCCTCCCTGCCTGGAACATTGGCACCAGAACCCTGATGGTGGGTCCTGGGACTGGAGTGGTCGGGACCCATACTTGTCCAGGCATTGCCGGCTGGCTGGCATTGATGGAGCAGCAGCAGAGGCCTGGCCAGGTCTCGGTGCCTGGAACCCCTGATTGGTAGGGCGTTGCAGGCTGGCATTCTACTACACTGAACTCAAGAAGGTCTATTGAAATTTGGGCAATCCTTGCCCGGTGGTGAAACTCGTGGACACCCAGCCCCCGCCTGCTGACGCACTCATCCAAGCTATGCCCGTCTCCAAGATTGAGGAGCAAATGATGGATGTGCAGTACCAGCATCAGCAGACATTGGATTTCCCGGGCACAGTAACTGCGTCTGGCACCCTTGCTTAGCCAGGCATTGTAGGCTGGCTGGCATTGGTGGAGCAGTGGCAGAGGCCCGGCCAGGGCTCGGTGCCTGGAACCCCTGCTTGTCCAGGTGTTGCAGGCTGGCTGGCCTCATTGTGGGACACTTGTGGACAATGAAGCGAAACAACAGCCCTTCCTGCCTGGAACGCTGGCCCCAGAACCCTGATGGTGGGTTCTGGGGCTGGAGTGGCGGGCACCCCTGCTCGGCCGGGCATTGCAGGCTGGCTGGCCTCGATGTGGGACACTTGCGAACAAGTGGAACTACAGCCCTCCCTGCTTGGAACATAGGCCCCAGAAACCTGATGGTGGATCCTGGGGCTGGAGAGGCCAGTACCCCTGCTCAGCCGGGTGTTGCAGGCTGGCTGGCACTGGTGGAGCAGCGGCAGAGGCCCGGCCAGTGCTCAGTGCCTGGCACCCCTGCTTTGCCGGGCATTGCAGGCTTGCATCCTACTCTCAGTTCAGTTCAGTTCAGTTCAGTTTATTAAGCGTGGCCAAAGACCATTGCATCCAGAAACAAAAAGAACATACAACATACAGAATAAAACAAAATGCATACAAAATTCAAACATAGCAAATTGTAGCAAAAACGTCAAAAGACACATATCCACGAGATATAAACAATAACACTTTGCCGAAATAGGGAACCACCGCCAGACCCAGAATTCCAGTAATCCAGTTCCCTATGTAATTAGGGATGACATTAGTGGACTAAACTGGATAGATAGCTTTAAATTCCAGAAATTTTGCCCTATAAGACACCGCTTGCAGTAGAAAGGAGGCAACATCTTTGATGGTTAGGGGATCTGCACTATCAATAAGTAACCCCAAAAGGGCACCTGCTGATCTGCCGGGGAATCTGGCAGCATGGGGCGCAATAAACCGGGCTCTGATATCATCATACATACGGCAAGAAAAAACAATGTGCTCCATCGTCTCAACTGCCCCTGGTCAAACAGGCACAACCTTTCCATAAAGAGAATACCTTGGAAATGACCCTCCAGAACACTAGAGGGGAACGAGTTAGCTCGAGCCCTGAAACATAAGGCCTTAGCTTCCTGCGAAATGGGGCAACCTAAATAGTGCGCCATTTGCCCCAGCTCTGGTGCCCAATCGAGATATGCACGCAGATGTGCTGAGGAGTTGATAAGTCCCAACTCTTCCTGCCTGCCAATATCGCTTGACCTTAACAAAATTTCCTTCCTGATCATGCCCATGGATTTGTGGAGTAGATATTCCCTAGGAATTCCTGATTCCAAAAGGCAAATCTCCACCTTCTTCAACCAAGGGTCAGTAAAAAGGTCAGAATACACTTCTGTCAATAAGACTGAGCTGCAGCTGGAAAGCAGTTTAATCCAAAATTTCAAAGCTAGGTCTATAGCAGCCTGCTGCCAACTGATCTGGCCCAGTTAAACCCGGGCAACTACATGTGGTGTGCTCTTAGGGTTCCCCAAAATTCCCATTAGGAATCTAGCTTGCACCCCGTTCACCATAGGTGCAAGAAATGGGGCCCACAGCTCTGCCCCATATAAAAGCTCAACAAACTATTCTGCCAATTGTTCAAGCCTTGCCCAGTGGTGAATCACGTGGCCACCCAGTAGCAGACATGGGATTGCCAGGGCACAGTACCCATGGCACAGCAGAGGCATCAGCAGCAGACATTGGATTCCCCAGGCACAGAACCCGTGGCACAGACAGCAGAGGCGGCATTGGCAGCAGCAGCAGACATTGGATTGCTTGGTAGCAGAACCGATGGCACAGACAGCAGAGGTGGCATTGGCAGCAGCAGCAGACATTGGATTGCTTGGGCACACAACCCATGGCACAGACAGCAGAGGCAGCATTGGCAGCAGCAGCGGACATTGGATTACCCGGGCACAGAACCTGTGGCACAGACAGCAGAGGCGGCATTGGCAGCAGCAGCAGACATTGGATTGC